>JAVCKT010025976.1:10929-24123 GCA_032273925.1 Rhynchotus rufescens
CAGATGTAACAATTGTTATACAGGCCCACCATGAGGTTTTCCCTATATACATAAACATAATACATTCAGATATCTTCTGTATTAGTCAGAAAAAACCTTGCTACTTCTTATATGCAGTTCATTCAAGCCCTAATCATGAACATCCTTTATGATGCACATGCTGATAGCAAAGACGACAGCTCATGGCATCACACTAGTTTCCTAGGGTTGGGTGAGAAGAGATGACTCACTCCAGAAAAAGAACTGCCACCAGAGATTAATACATCCATCCAAATTCTCATTAAAGTACCTCATTAAGTACAAGAAGGACTTTGGTATTTGCAGTTCTGCAAATAAAATTTATGGTTATCATGCTTACTGCTATTGCTAGTTGTTCTGCTTCCTTAAGACAAACAGAGCAAGAATGATACCTTTGCACAGACTCATTTTGCTGCAAGAGAACTTGAACTACTCGCATGGTGAAGAGAACAGATCTCCCCCCGCTGCTCTTTGTAGCTAGCGAAAAGCTACTGTTGTGCTGAGTACAAATATTAAGACAAAAGTGAGAATCTTTGGTTTTATGTTTAACAAACCATTATCCATCCTTTCCATCCCACCCAGGCAGTCCAGCTGTCATAGAAATAACTGCTTATTTATGCTTTTACAAGGACTAGCTAGTACAGTGGAAAGACTGTGTTCAAGACATCTCTGGCAGATCACACAGGGAGATGTGTTTAGCAGATAATACAACTGGAGAACGCTGAAAAAGCCACTGTTTGCTTAATCACTTGACAATATTTTTGAAAAGATCAAATAATTTAAGTTCCAGAATAATTTGTTCCTCTTATTTAATGGCCCGTAATACAATAATATAGTGCAAATCCCTGCAGCAGGACAACTAGCTGCAGCATTCAGAGCCATCACCGGGCGAGTGCCGAGTTGTATGCATTTAACAACTCTCACCACAAGTAAGGAGAAAAACAGAACCTTTACCACAGGCCTCTGCTCTTTAAAGCTAAAAGACATCACAGGCAGGCAACAGTGATAGTCTTTTTTAATCATTCGTTCAGTTTGGCTATTGGAGAAGAACTAATTAACTGAGATGTTCCACAAGCTCCAATACTGTCTAGCTCCTACTGCAGTTTCTACAGCTGTTGCTATTGAAACACTAACTTCTCCCTGAGAACAAGACCTGAAAGCTTCATCAGCGACCTTCAGCACTTGACCTGGGGAGCCAGATTTGGCATCATCACTGGGACACGAAATATTCTAGCTAAAGGCCTTCTGCCCTGATGGATGTGCTGGTCTGGACCAGTGTATTCATGTAGGCATTTACAGAAAAATAAAGGAACTAGCAAGAACTTCTTTGGGAACTTCAGAGCTCTTCTAGCTCTGTATTTCTACAATCCTGCTTCCTTTGAATTGCTCACCAATCAATTTAAGCCTCTGCCTTGGGTAATCCTGTACCCCACTCTGTTCTGTTCTAATGCTCCAGCGCTGGATCTGCTTACAACAGATGCATACATAGAACTGGAAGGTTTAGCAAATAGCAAACAAAGCCACAGACACTGGTTGTTTTTGCATTATTTGTTTGGTGGCTTTAGCAACCAGAAATCAGCAAATGCAGCAAGATTTCTCCTGTCAAGGAAGATCACATGGAAGTCATGGTTGCATCTCTAATATTACCCTGATGGTGCCTTTCTTGCATGCTGCACCCACTGCTACACATCTCAACACACCTGTGCCTTTCCAGTGACCGATTATCCAGAGACACACAACAATGCTCAATATCTATAAGAGGCCAGAGACTGAATCCTGAGTTTATTACAGGAAAGAGATGGAGTAAGCTGCTTGCCAAAAATCCAAACTGTGGCCAGCAAGTCCCTCCAGGATAACTTGGAAGGTTCTTGTAACCTCATTGCCTTATGCCTGCTGGGCTCAAAAATGAAATGCAAACTCGCATGATACTTGTGGATTTGGATGCATTACCCGAGAAGGAGACAAATTAAGAGTCCAGGCAAGAAGCTTCTGGGTCCAGAATAAAAGTTATCATGGTCCTTAATGAACTTACTTACTGGGGATTTGAGAGTCATTCCTTTGTGCCTTTCCTGCTTTAACAGTTGAGAAGCCTAATAAGAATCATCTAAATGGCAAAGTTACAAACTCAAATCCACTTCGATAAACTCCTTTAAATGTTGACTGAAATCTTTGTGGCAGAAAAAAAGAAAAAAAAAAAATCAGGGCCGATGTCCTTGGAAAGCTCATCAGTAAGTTTTTTTTAAGCTTCAATTTCTTTTAAGAACTGTGAAGTTGTCACAAACCTACCCAACAAGTGTTCTCTATGCTGCAGTGAAGAGCAATCTTGCAACATAACATTTGTTAAATGATTAAGTGTTTCCCACTCTTTACAGTAACTGTGTTTTTCCTTCAGGCCCTTAATGTCCACCAACTATATTATTTTTAGGAAAGCCTACTTGCGCTGTTGATATTTTTAACTACATATATAAACATATTTAGCTAGTTAATAATCAGTTAATCTATTTAATAGTATGAGATATTCAAATAGTAAAGGCATAGTGCTTTCTCAGCTGTATACATTTTTTAAACTTGACAAAGTAAAACTACCAATATTCAGGTTCAGATCTGTACCACAAGTTAAGACTACCTTTTAAATTGAGAATTCACAAAGCAGAAACCACTGTAACTCCTGCAATTTGAGTGCTGTGAGAAACACTGGCAGATATAGAGGCAGTCATCTCTTTACATAAACATATATGAGATACTAAATTGTGTCAAGTACAGTCTCATGGATACTGTACACTAGCAATAAGCATTACACGTGGACAGTGGATCTGTAGCACCAGACTCTAACCAAGCATCTCTTTCACTACGTTTATAGCACTTCTGAGCAGAGCTTCAATCCCTTCAATCCATCCTTTTCCACAAGCCTCAGCTCCAGCCGTGGGAACTTGCTGCCTTAGGAGTCACCTTCTATTCAAGATCTGTGCATCTGATTACTCCTGCCCCTGTATTTCACTGCTCACACATCTGACCAAATCTTACATTATGGATTCCTGCCCAATTCTACAATTTAATCAAGATCTGACTGCCTTTTAACCCTAGTCTACCACGTATTCCCAGCACTGCTTAGCTGTGCAACTTGCACAGATCTGATTAGAGAGCTCCCTTCTTTCCTCCTACCGGTTTTAAATGAAATATCAAGTCACACTGGACTGAGAACAGTCCCTAGTGCAACTCCATTTGACACCTTTGCCCAAACTGACACAGTCTGAACCCTAACTAATTACACTGCACCGTTTGCTTTCAATGAACTGATTGTGTATTTTGAAGTTATTCCATTTAGCATACATTCCTGTAGCTTCCCAAATGGAGCTACACTAGCTCTGCTGCCTCTATCCTGCTTACTAGCTAATCAGGAGAAAAATTGATGTTGGCACGACTTGCAGTGAACTACCTTCTATCTAGTATTTCCTCAGCATTAAACTGAAATTAAACTCAACTAGGAATTATTTGGAGGGACACATTTGTTTCCTCTTTTATTAACAGGGACTTTAGGAAAGACTGAAAGCCTGGGATTCAGCAACAAGGAATTTGACACCTACCCCTTGCTCTCACCTCAAAATCTTCAACAAAGCATGAAGCAGCATTTGCTCCTCTGGCAAATCCACCTCTGGACGCACTCCTGGGCTTGCTCTCCCAACTCTGGCTGCTCCCACTTGTGAATATGAGTTTCCACTGCTTCAAAATTCATCATAAGGTGCTGTGGCAGCTCAGGACGAGTAACAGACCTTACAGGATGTGACACTTGCTGAAACTTCTCACTTATCATACACCTCTTCAGATAAAACTAGAGACTGCAAGCTGAGGGCTTCCTGTGAGGGGTCCTGGCTTCTATATATATAAGCATATATATGCAGAGCCCATATGGATTAACTTCCCCCCCACTCCCTTTCTCTCCAACAGATCAAAAAGCCCACCTTTCATTAAGGCTTTTGAGAAAGGTTGCACCAATACAAATTCATTGGTGGTTGTCCTAACAGGCATTACAATTTTTGTGCAAGACTAGTAAAAAAACAGCTTTGATTTTCTTTCTAAAACTAGACTAAATGATATAGCAGTATATCCTTTCCAGTAGCATCTAGAGGTGCTTGTTGAAAATGCATCTCAGAAGTTCACTCAGCTTTACATCACGGCTGCTAAACACCACTGCTAAGTGGCACCTAAAAGCAGAGCAAAAAGCTTCACTCACTATTGCACACAACCCCTTGAAGATACAGAACCATAATGAAGCAGATGCCACCACATGCACATACATTTGTTACTACAGCCTTCTTTGGAAGAGCTCCTGGAGAGCTACCAGCTCCATGCCCACTGCAGAGACCCTGTGCTTAGTCCAGACATCCATCCCTTCTGACAAAAGGGATTCCTTCCCTACTATCATAGCATGCTCTTATGCCTCCAAGAAGTATCTGGTGTTATTGATGATAGTTTGAGTTAGATTTCTAAAGACTGTACAACCACATATCCTCTTTCCCCTCAAACTACAGTGTACAACATTGGGAGTGGGGCATAAAAATAACCTTTATTTTCCATGAAGACTTGAAGTCTCCATTGGATGGTATGATAAAAATAGGAAATAGCAGCTCAATTCTGAATCCAGAGCCATAGCTTGAGGTGAAGGCTACATTAGAGACGAGGAACAAGAGCTTTCTCCTCTTTTTCCACGACCTTTGTCCTCATCAGATTTCCAGGATAGATTAAAAAGTTACCTGACTGACAGGAAAAGAGATAGCACTCTGCATACCAGGCATTTCTTAGTACCTTAAGGACATTCCTGGGTTAAATTCATTAGTCTTCCTCAGGAAACCATCTAATCCAACACTGCTTGATAGTGACAGCAATATTAAGTCAACATGCTTCACAACTAAGCTCTTGAAACGCAGTGGGGAAGGAGCTGCAATTTTGTAACTGCTATGCTCAAAAAATAAATACAAAACAGCTTGTTAAATGGCCACTAGCTTTGAAAGAGTCCGTGAAAGACGACACTCCATCGCTGCCCCTTCCAACTGTAGACGCTTCATCCTAAAGGCATCCCAGGCCTCATTTCCTATTCCCAACAGAAACACGAAACTTATGATAGCAGCAAGGAATCTCAGATACAGAGATGCACCAGCAATGCGTCTTGGAGATGTGTTCGATACAGCCTCAGGGGGTGGCCTTAATTCTGCCATTGTCATCCACCATTCACTTGAAAGGCTCTGAGACAAGCAGTAGACACTGATTAAGAATTATTCTTCTGCTCAGCAGTTCCATATGCCACTGGAATTATGGTGTGCGCCTGGAAAAATGTTAACTCTGTTAAAAACAAAACCCCACCCCTCCTGCAGCACCTCTGGTGGGAATTTCTGCAGGGAAGAGGAACAGGGTGGAGTGTTTGGGGAGAATGTTTTTCATAACTTTGGGACTATGTCTGCAGGATTGACAGCATGACTTATCAAGCCCTTCTTTTCCAAAGGGACACAAGGTAGAGAGCAGTAGCATGAGCTTGGACTGATGCAAAACAGGACCAAAAATTCCTTATCCTGGACAGAAAGGAAGGGTTAACTATTCACCAATCTTTTAGCTTTTTTTTCCCCCCCCTTTTTTTTTTTAAACCACCAAAGTAAGGGATGCAAGTGGCAAACAGCAACAGCCATAAGATTCTGTCTCAAGATTTGGACACTAGGAAGTCAACACAGAAAGAAGCTCTACACAAGAAAGTACCGATGTAAAACACTTGTGTGCAGCAGCTTTGATTAGCCAGAGATGTCTGGGAATATTTGTAAAAATCTAAGAGAAATACTTTCTAAAATCTCTCAAATCCACCATGGCTGGATCTTTATATGGTCACAACAAGGGAAATGTAGCACCCACAGGCTTCATTTCTCCTGTGTTGAATGTTCTCCCATCAGGAAATCCTAATTTGATAAAACAATGCCAGCTCCACAGTGGAAAACGAATTAGCAACATTAGACATTCAAGAGTCAATTCCCTCTTGGCATACAGGCCAAAGGTCTGCTTTTATTCCCCCCTCTCTTTATAGGTTCCTAGAGGAGTTCAAAGAGAACCCATGACCTGCCAGGCCAACATCCTGATGGACAGGGGCCTGAGAATTTTGCTTATCCACTCATGGGAGCAACACATTGAAACTCTAAAGAAATCCCTCACTGTTTCTGTACGTCTTTTCTTATGTGTTTTTATCTGCTCTGCTGAGCTTCAAGATTGCTACTTCCCCCCACCAATGGTAAAAACTCAAAGCAGGTTTAGCTGCTGTCACTGATGCAACTTAAGAGAACCTCAAGAGACTTTCAGCTCTCCACAGACAGCCAACGTGTGTTATCTGCAGCAGGCAAGACTGCTGTCTTCAAAAAACAAAGACTCTATCCAATGCTACGGACAATCTAGTTCAGTAATTCACCATCTTTGGTGTTCCCAGCATAGCTACGGGAAACTCATACAGAACTCAAGACTTGTACAAGCACACAACATGTTTGAGAAAGCAAACAAGTAACTTATCAAATTAAACATGATTCTCAACAAACCAGGGTAATTTGATGGCAGTGGAAAAAAAGAGGGGGACAGGACAACATAGCAGTACGGCATACAGCTTTTTAATTATATTAAGATAACATCTGTAGATACTTAGCCATCTAAATATTTTGACATTAGGTGCTGAATAAAATTCTCCCTGTTCAGATTTTTTTTAAAAGTCAAAAAAACCTAAAGACGACTGATTTGCTGGAATGCAATATCAAAGTCTTTGAAAACCTGTAATTCTCTTTTTTTGACCCTGTATCAAAAGCGAAAATGAACATTTAGAAATTGTTTAAGGAGTTACTCAGCACTGATGCCAGAAGGCTCTCTCAGCAGGCTGTGTGTTCTCCCAGTAGTGATCACACAGTCCAGGAACTCCTTAAAAAAAATGATCAAGAATGACACAAAGGTTATGCCTGAACCCAGAGGCTGCCAAGTGGTCAGTGCGGTCATGATAAAAGGCAGGAATTGGACAATATATCATAGAGCAGTTTGGGAAAGTTCTGGTGAACTTCTCTTACACCAAAGAAGGCTACCAGAGCCACAAGCAACCAGAAGCAGAACTGTGTTCTGAATAGAGAAAATGCTGTTATAGAAGAAAACATTTAAGCAGGTATTACCTAACATCTATATACACTATATAAACAAGCATCACTCTCAGAAAGCTGCTTTCATGCATCAACAACTTCATTATGGATGATGACCATCATTTGATGAGCTTTTATAGAATTTTTTGAAGGTTGGTATAGAGCTAGTTACCATATTTTTTAATACCTATCTACCAGTTGTTTTACTAACTAGGCTATTAGTAGGAAATTCAGGCTCAAAGCAACAATCTAACGGTTCATAAACACAGTTGCTAATAATCACTAAACTCTAAAATCAAATTTTAGAATGAAATTTTTAGAAATAAACGTGCTCTGGAACCAAGCGTTAGATTTTTCTTTCATTCTTTTTAAAGTCACATTTTACCGAAGGATATACCTAAAAATTTGTGTGACCAATAAAGCTCTCTAAAGGGAAGGACATTCTCGTGGCCTCAGCAAATTCTGCTTCATAATTGTGTCTGCGAACACAAGACTTTCCCTGCACTGCTTTTCCCCTCTGCTTTTCCCCTCTGGAGAACCAGAAGAGAGTTTTGCACTCTATCACATCAAGAGCTCCAAAGGCCTCGTTTTTTTGCTCATCTTTGAAAACTCTATGCACAGGGGACTAATAGGTTTGAAAATATTGAGATGATAACATGCAATCAACAGTCACTAAAAGCAGATAATTATTCCAGGAACTGAAATGAGAGAAAAAAATCTAATTATTTCTGGAGATTGGGTGCTCAAATTCTTTCCCCACACACTAAACTAGCAAAAGTTTAATCCTCACAGGCACAATAGCATCATTTCAGTTGGACAAAGTTACTCTGGAGCCACTTCTGGCCCAAACAATTAAGCTGCCTCCTGTCAATTTGCTTCTGGGGTAAATAGGATACTGGCTACTGTCCCAAACTTAAACAATACAAACAAACAAGAAAAATATTTGTGAAATTTGTAGAGAAAAATAAGATCTTTCCTGGCTGGCTAACTCTACAGCAGTGCTGAGCCCCTGGATTTGCCAGGGACACTTTTCCTCTCCCTAGAGATTTCACTTGCCTTTAGTCACATAGGGAAGGAGGAGGAAGAAAGAAGAAGGAAAAAAAAAAAAAAAAGAAAGAAACAGCAGAGTTGAAGTGTGAGCATCATCTTGGACTCAAATCAGCCAGCGTGATGCATGACTGCAATAGCTAAGTCACTTCACCTCTGCACTGCCCTCGTCCATAAGTTCTTTATATCAGCAGTATAGGTGGCTCGGAGCATTCATTTCCTGCCCTAGGCTTGGGCACCAGTTTAAACAAAAAAAGGCCCCAAACTGAAAAATAAAAGGTGGCATCTACTGACAGTTAAATTCACCAGATGTGTTTGCATCAAGTTGCTTTGTCTGTTCAAGAAAATTGCAAGGAACCTTTTAGAAAGTCCTGGACAACTGGTCATTTTTAACCATCTACTCAATCAGCTGATCACTTTTCTACAACTAAAAGAAAGGTATGGGAGAATTCCCGAGGCTGGCATGCCTTTTCTTGAAGGGAAGGCAAGGAAGGGAAAGTGGGAGAACTTTGAGCAATGCAGAATTTGTAAAGGAAATGCACTGGAAGCTGCCATCCTACCTCAGTGATTTAAGAGCCAAGCAAGGGGCGGCAGCAGCAGCATCTGCTTTCAGAGCTGGGCTTCCTCCAGATGATGCTCTGTCAGATGCGATGCAAGAGTTAAATTCCCAAGATAATTTAAACCTAAACAACACACAGCCTGCACCATTAAAGTAGGTGCCTGCCAGCTGGTGACAGTCAAGCAATTACTTTCTCAAGCTAAACTTGTTAGCTAAGGGTCAAGGCACTCTGTAAGACTTGAGCTGCATTTAACAGCTTGCTCTATCAGCAGCATATTGCTGGGAAAAGGGAGATTTCTTCGTGAGGGCATGTCTCACAAAAGCATCGGGGTCTGCAGTATTTTGGGACCTCTACATGGGCTGCCCCCTTTGCCCAACACTGAGCAGCTGGCTGCAGTTGGGAGATGACAGGGCAGATAGTGTGGCAATAGCTACATTGCCACCCCTGATAGATGGCGAGTCCTTTGACATGGCTTCCTTGATTTGTCCCACCACCATCTTATCTTCTCTGACAGAATGCTAAACAAAACGTAGCACAGAAAGAGGCAAAACCACCCCGCAAAACAGCAGCTAAAAAAATAGTCCATCTGGAAGATGGATCATACAGTGGCTCCCTCAAAGGCACTGTTCAAGAACTGCACAAAAGGAATAAGCGTCATCCACCTTCCTGGGGATTAATGTAGGAATCCATGGAGAGGACCTCTTCAATTTCAAGCTGCAAAACTCACTCATGTGAAAAAGGAACCTCACCAACGTGACCATGCATGCATCATTCCCCAACCAGATCTCGGCGCTCTTGACTAATCCATTCTCTTTTGTCTTAATCTGTTCTACTCCAGAAAATGCAACGTGGCTTCTCTAGGATGGATGGAGAAAAGAAACATTTTCATTTGGTCACTAGAAACAAGAGGCATCTTCAACAAAACACAAGCCTAGAGCTATTGTGGTGGCCATTTGACTGGCAGTGGAGAAAAGCAGAGACTGTCAGATATTCAAAGCATTTCCATCATGTACAAGTTACAAACAGAAAGGCCCGGTCTGCCTTCAGACATATCTACACCACATCAACTTCAGAAGCGCCAGCTGGACAGACAACTGGAATTAGATTTCACCCCAATATTTAATTAACACAAGAAAAGAAGAGAAAGATGAAAGCATTTTGAGGCTCTATCCTGCTAATTTGCTGTGGCTTCATAATTGCTCTGGTTCTGTTTTGTTTCAGTTTATTTCTCTGTTCTTTTGTTTGTTGTTTGCAGCAGAGACCCCCACACACGTACGCTTAGAGCAGTTCATGGGTGGAGAAAGGAAAGACTACAACAGGCTTTCCATGGGGTTGCCAAAAGTAGCAAAAAAGCTCTAAAAAATAATCTTCATTTTAACCTAAAATTCAAACTGACTCTACCAGTAGGATTAATGTAAGCAGCATTTTGTTTTTAAACACTTTTAAAATGCTTTTAAAAGCAGTTTGCTTTTAAACTCAATGCTTCTAGCCACTTAGAGGTCTTGTGCACACTACAAGCTCATGTTGCTTCTAGAAAGTAACTAGCACATCCCTGCTCCACTAGAAAGGTGGGAAAAGGGCGGGGGTGGTTTATATCTTTTTATTTTTTAAAGAAAACACCAACTAGCACTGTCGGTAGCTCCAGATGTTTTAGGGGGGAATAGAAAAGAACGTAAAACCTCACACATGAAAGTGAGGGTTTGCTCCTGGCTTTCTGCTCACATTCCACAGCCACTATCCAAACCCCAAAATGCAGTTCCACCTCGAAAACAGCCTGTGTAAAATTGTCACCTCATTCCACAGACCTGCTCGTGCGAGATCCTTGCTGACTTTTGCAAACAGGTTCACGCTGGCTTTATTTCCCCTCAATGTCACCGAGACGGATCTGGCTTCACGGGAGGGAGATGGATTCTCTCCTTTTTACCAGCAGCACCGCTGTAATGACTCACACTTGTGCAAACCTACAGAGATCCGGGCAGGCTCCACACCACCTTCTGAGGTCCCCGGTGAGATTCTCAGCCAGGCTGAGCCATGGCTGCTCTGGAAATAACAGTTCTGCCATAAACCCCATTACCCATTTCCCTGCACAGCCAGGTAAAACGCCAAGCCAATGCAACAGCTTCTCTTTCCCAGGCTCCCTTCCTTAAAGGGCATGCTAAAAGGCAAGGTTTGCTCCTGCTGATTGTGATTTATGGTGGCTTTGCCACTCTTTAAGGCTTTTCTTGAGCTTCTGAGAAGCTATTGTTTCCTCAGTAGCCCAAAGGGAGCTGCTGTCTGGAAACATCATTCTTTCTGACGTTAACAAGAACATTTCCTAGTTAGAGATTTGCCCGAATTGTGCAATTAACACCAAGATAGGGCAGCACAAAGCAACCTAGGCGCAGCTACAAGACTGCGGCATCTTGGAGATGCTGGATGCGAGTCATTAGCCCAGTGAGTCCTTACCAGCCAGCTGGGTCACTTGGCAAAGGACTAGCAATCTCAAAGCACTGTTTCCCTGGGGATCTCCGGTCATGACCACTCCCCTGAGGGGGATTTGGCTGATGCCACAGAGCCTAAACCTGAAATTCAATGGGAAAGCTGGGCTTGTCTGTATGCCTCAGAAACAATAGTTAAACCAGAGAATGTCCCAGGGGGAAATGCACATCACGCCCTTTCTGTCCATCGCTGAGAAAGGGAGAAGATTTTCCTTTTCTCCAGATTTAGAAAAAGCCTTGAGTTTTCTCTGTGTCACAGATCAGATGCCAAACTTCGAACCGTGTTGTGTGCATTGGGCAATCTGCCTGTTGTACCCAGTAAGTCAGGGGCAGGGATGGAAGGGGAACAGGAGGTGTCTAACATAATTCAAAGCTCTCAGGGAACACACTTGTGGGCCTAACTTTTAGCTTGCAGGCCTAACTTTTGCTAGCAGCCACTCGGGAACCTTCTGTCATGAGCTGCAGTGATGAATGGTGGGAGATGCAGAAGATGCACATTGACAAAGAGAAAACACATTTTCTAGAGTATTGCAATGGGGATGCCGATTATGCATATACCCTACCTCTGCAGACATCTATGAACAGGCTAAACTTCAGTACTTATTTCTTCATAATGCTCCCACGCCCCATTTAGCCTTTTTTGCAGGCATTTTGCAAGGTCTCTTTCCCAAGGAGACCTTTGGAGCTTAGCCCTCAGGAGAAGGACTATGCCTGAAAAGTCCAACTATGACAGGAAAGGAAACAACAGGTGATTTGCTCTTATGCTTGAAAGTCACAGGGCAAATGAAGGAACGAAGCTCCACTCAGCCCAGCTGGTGCATCCACACATCCCCTTTCGCTCTGCAGGAAGGATGAATGGCCAGGTAACTTACCCTCCTCGCAGTTGCTCCCCGTGAAGCCCGGGCAGCACCTCCACTCCAGCGTGGTCACAGTTCGGTAGGACATTTTGTACGTGGGCCTGATAAGAGTCCTGTAACTAACACAAACAAGAAGTCAGCAGACTGCGCTGCCTGAGCCAAGGCAGAGCTCCCACCAATTCATGACACGTCTCGTGGGCTGGAGCTATTCCCCAAGCTCCCTGCCACTCCCAGCTGCAGACAAAAAAACTGCAGTGTTTACCATACCGTGGATCTGATTCTGCAGTCCTTGTTTTCTCTTTACACTCTCACGCTGTTCTGGTTCTTCCCCACACTTCCTGCTATGTATAGGGCTCATTGTGGACCCGTTTACTACACGGCACAAGGCAACGCCTGTTCCCACGAGCTTTTTGCACTCCCCAAGTCCTCTCCTTGCTCCTTCTACATGCATTAGACAGTGTTTTAGACTGAGACACCCTCCCGCATATGGTCCAGACTCCCAGTAGTCTGGTCTCCACAACGATGCTAAAAAATTTATTATAGCCAGACCCTACACAGATGTGTCTCTTTTGGACAGTCAGCCCAGTACATGACTCTTCCTTGAGATCTTACCCTCCCTTGGCTCTTTTCTTTCCCAACACTTTTCCACTCTAAGATCCTTTACTTCCAAGGAGCTTCTCTTGGCTTTTCTCACCCCCATCTCCAAACAGCTTACCCTCAGTCATCACAAAGTTTCCTCAGGGCTTGCTTGCTACCCTCAAAACTGGGGAACTTCCTACAGACATCAAGAAAACTATTTCTTTGTCCTCCTTCCTTTACAAGTCCTTCATGTACAAAGCCCCCTTTTCCACAAAAAACCAGCTCCAGGATTACACATGTATTTGACTGTCCACTCCCCAGACAAGCACTCCTTTAGACAAAAGATTAGCTTTTCCCTCCCTGCATATGTGCATTCAAATACAGCTCATCCATAAATTACTTTTTTCTATTCCCTCTCAGAGCTCTCATTCATGAGGCAATTGAAACTCTGCTGCTGAAGTACCTTTGCAGGACAAAGCAAAGATCATTGTGGCAAAACATCAGACCAAGGATC
>JAVCKT010025976.1:24223-45654 GCA_032273925.1 Rhynchotus rufescens
CTTTTTCTTTAGCCTAAGTGACCCCCCCCACCCTGTGCCTCAGTTTCCCTGGCTGAGCAGGGCTGCATTCTTCATCACAGTCAAGCTTTCACAGGCTGTATTTGTCAGCTCTGGGCTCAGCACAAAGCACCCCCCCAGGGCCAATTTAAAAACAAGTATTGTTGGAGACCAGACAGCTCTCTGCAGACACAACGAGCCCTGTACAAGATACCATAGTGATTCTGAAGTCAAAGTAGACGTTGAGTTGAATAAGTCTCAGCTTTTGCCTTAAACCACCCATCTTTCTAAGTCAACAAATCAGAGTTTTCCAGTACACAGTCAGACAAATCACTGCTGCTATTCATGAAGTTAAAAGCAAGCTCAGAAGTTGTACTCTGCAAGCTCCTCTCAAAATTCCTGCTCTTATTTAACAGCCAAAGGAATTTGGCACACGCAGGGAAAGGCTGAAGCTTTGGGATTACAGCGTTGCAGGCTTCAGCTTTAGGCTTCTCTCCCCAAGATCATGCACAATACAGGCACTGGAGCACATGGACTCCTCCAGAAAGAGCTTCCTCCAGTAGTGCAGAGAGTCACCAGGAGACAGAGCACTGCCCCAGGCCTGCCCAAGCACGTGGCCAAAAATCAAGCTAGAAACTGCACGAATCCAATCCGAAATCCCTCTATGGAGTAGCAGGCACAGGCAGACATATCTGATAGCTCAGCTGTGACACTGGTAAGGGTATTCCAAAGAGCAGTATCTTACTCTTGGTTAAGACAGCCTTTGGAAAACTAAAAAAAAAACTAAAAACTAACAGTTAGACCTGTTATTTCTGCCAGCTGCCTTAAAGCCCATCTTCTCCTAGAGCAACCAGAGAAAAGGGCTGCACAAACTTCCTCCTGAACATGCAGCAGCCAGCACTTGCACTGGCATTGCCCCATGATGGGGAATACTGAGGTCTCCCTAGAACATTGCATCCTTGCCCTTCAAGTTCCCAAAAAGCACACTTATTGCTAATACTGACAACTTGAATCCTGCTACTTGTCTAATAGGGACTGAGAGAGTCAGCTCGTCCGACCTAATGCTTCGCGCTCACACACTCAACAGTATTTAGGAGCCTGCAGTCGCTGGTGAGTTTGATGTGGCCCTACATTGATGTAAAAAGGTCTTTAGTGTTTTTACTTAGGTGCATCTAACACAGAGGCTTTAAACATCTTGCTGAGGGCCCCTCAGAACAGCTCCAGCAACACCTAAGACCAAAACCTGAGCCTCCTAACTCCCATTCTTGGCTTTGGACTCAAGACATCTTGCTACGTTTAAGTCCTGAACCAACAGTCAAGAGTTCACGACTTTGTCCCTAACACTACACTTAGATTTGACCCTGAGATGAAAGTCTCCATCCCCACTATCAGTGGTTGGAGCCAGCTAGTCCTCAACCACACCGTGATTTCAAAATCATGTTTCTGCCAATACCAAGATGTTAAAGCTCTTTCAAGCTTCATTATGAAGTGCAGAGTGTGGCTTGAGCCAGACTGGAATCTTGGCAGTGGTTCTACGTTAGGAAAGTAGCTATAGTTTTAATCCTTAAAAGAGCAGGGACTTCAAGACAGGACAAACATAGAGCTCAGCTGTCACAGCCTACCACCCACCCTGAATTTCCTGGAAGAGTCCTTATGTTCTCAGCTCTGTTCAGCATCATGCAAGTCAAGCACACAAAGTAGCCCCAGTCTGCTAACCCTAATTTGTTCTAATGCTGCTCTGTGCTTCAGAGCACCGTTTTTCCTCATCATGTCACATGGCACCACAGTCTGCTGTCACATGCATCACCATATCCCACCACGCAAGCTTTTGTGATCGTTATTCCAGAAAGGGAACAAAGAAACTCCTTTAGCAAAGCATTACCTCTGTCTCTGATAGCTCAAAAGCTAGAGGAGAGAAAGAAACATGGAAAAAGGAGAAGAAAAAGATAGCTGTTAAAAAACCTTAGAATGAATAGGGATGGGAAATACAATGCATCCCTGGGAAAAGGGATGATAGGAGATTAGAAAAGTCTTTCCCTTGGATGTCACCCAAACCACAAGCATTGGCACAGAAATACTGCAAAACCACAGTAAGAGGAGAGGTTAGGATGAGCCACAAACCTGCACTTCTGTTTCCCAGGACACAAAGCCCCTTTAAACAGCAGGCTTCCAAGCCCTTTGCAGAGAAGTTTAACAACCAAGGTCTGCTGCTCTGCTATAAGAGACTGCCATCAGCTCCTCAACACAAGAGATGGTTTTGTTAGTGTTATTTAATCATTCCAGTTTGTGTCCAAGAAGATCCCAGAGGTCTTCAGAGGCTTCAGTTCATTTTTATTCAAGTCCCAGGTCGCACAGTTCAACATGACTTCTTGGTAAGATTTGGGATATGAAGAGGAATGAACTCTTAGACTGATAAAGAAGACAAAACCCAAGAAATCCAAGCTTTTCTTTCACCTACTCCTCTCATGGCAATGAGGAGGGATATCAATCAACTTGGAACAAAATGGACTCATCCCTATACCTTACATTGTGCCTGAAGAGGGATAATAAATTTATAGCTATAACCAAGTGCCAATCAGGCATTAAAAGAAATTAAAACAAAACTTTGTCATTTTCCCACTTTTTGGCATGCTCAGCCTGATTAACAGGCATATCACAAACCTTGTTTCCTCTGCAGAATCAGGATGTTCTGAAAACTGATTTTAACATCTTGGGTTTTGAGAATCTTAAAGTATTTGGCTACCCTGGTAAAGAGGGAGATTGGAAATTGTTGGGAAGGTACTGCCATAGGAGAGGGACAGCCCTTCTCAGCGAGGTGATCAAGAACATTATTACAACCACCATCTTCACTCCACACAGACTATTTTAACTGTCCTCTGACTCCTATGAGCCATAGATTACATAATGTAGTTTCCCTATGGATTACAGGGAAGTTACCTCCACTTTAAACCAGTGGCACGTGGCTGATGCTGAGCAGGGATCAGCCCAAGCCTGAGAAGGCACCTTGGTGCAATGCCTGCAATCGCTGCTGTCCTGCATGCAGTGGGATCACCCAGCCTGCCGCAAGCCCCGGCCGTGTGGGAGGCCAGGCATCTTTTCCAAGCATGTGACTCTGCAGCTTGGAGAGAAATAAGGGAGCTAAACACATAAAAGAGTTCCTACGTAACAGATTTCAAATAGCAATCCTAATGCACTGGAATAAGCCTGGGATTTATTATTCAATTGACTGGAAAGAAAAGAGAAGGGTTTCCCTGTGGCTTTACTACTTCTGAAACTGGGAAACATCAACTACAGGCCAAACTCTTGCGTGACATAACCCCAACCTCTACTACTGACCCTGTAGCAATAAAGTCTTCAAAAGCAGAGAAACCGAAATGGGTGATCCTGTAGAATTCTTGCTTTGTCATTCTGAGAAATAGCTCGTAAAAAAAATCTCTCCAGGAAGAGCAATGTGCTATTTAAGTGAAAATATAAATTGTACGTGTGACATAAGACAGTAAGATTTTTACCTCACTAAATTGGCACAAGGTCCTGGCCACCGGCAGCTCTGATAAACCCTCTGGATCACAGTTTCTGAGCCATTCTGCACTTGACAGGAAACTGTCCGGGTAACTGTGTAGTGACACCAATGCCTGTAGAGAGAAAGGACACCGTTAGTCCCGGGGACACAGCAAGCAGCACCAACATGCATCAGGTTGACATAAGATTTTAAAAGACTAAAGATGACAGTTTTTTATGTCTGCTTCAGTAAGCTAGCTTTCAGTCTTCATTTTCCGGACTGCCCCCATCTCCAACCAAGAGCTGCAGAGAGATTCCTGCCTCCTGCCAATCTGAATCACAAGTGATCCAAGAAGGCCTCTTGTTCAGCTCTCAGAAGCCAGAGACTGACAGCACATAATTTAGTTCTGTTAGTTATCATGAACAACAGGACTACATGGGTGTGTGTGAGGGGAAGTCGTCCAGATTTCCTGATGATCAGCTCCCTTTGTACTGTTCTTAATTTCATCCTGTTCATTATGGTATCAGTCCATACACCTACAGACTCCTACATCCGAAGTGGAAAACTCTGCTTTTTGGTGTGGTGATGTTCACTGTCAGCAGGGCTGAAACAAGCTGGATGCTGAACAAACCTGGAAGGGTGACAGTGTGAAAATGGGCACAGAAGTGTGGGCAGGGAGGGAAGAGAGCCTTATGCTCTCTCATGGGAGAAAGTAAGACTAAATAAATAAAACAGCACTTGTCACCTCAGCACTCAAACTACTCCTTAAAGGAGCTAAAAGTTGAGTTCTGGGAACCACTGCATGGATCTGGAGGGCAAAGAAGAGTCAAATCACAGAGACCTTTGGTGAATCTCATACAAGCAGAGATTTTGCTAGATTCTTTCTTTCCTAAGACAGGGAAGACTTCAATTACAAAAAGTACCCACCCAGGAGCAAGAGATACTTCTCACTGCAAAACATCATGCTCTTTGCTGCACATAATTAGCAGCACTTTCCTATAAAGGCTCCTTTCAGGCCTTAGGTTTCTACCTGGGCATGCCAGCGGGAGAGGCAGAATAACCAGAGTGTAGCTAACAGCAAGATGCAGGGGGTTCACAACGTGGCCCTCACTGCAGATTTAACAGCATGAGGACCAAGATGAAAGACAACAGGCTGACCTGCCCCAAGATTTCTTCTTGCAAGCCAAAAGGTAGTAAGAACAGTCTCCAAAACCCAAGCAGGATTCAAACAAAGTGACGAAAGGCCCCATCATGGCTTACGGAGATTATAAATGACCCTTTATATTATATACAGATGCTAGCAAGGAAGGTTTAGGACTTTTGCTGGCCCATGTCCATGATGGCAGAGAATATATTATTGCTTTTGCAAAGAGAAATATTCCATTCCAAACATGAAAATGCAGTGATCTAAATAACAACTCCTTCAGGGCTGGCCCCACTGATCTTGGGCATGCTCATCAGCAGCATATTTAGCAAAATGCCCTGCAATGCCTCATGGAGTTGGTCTTCCACTGCTTGGCTTCAAGAGGCAAGTCTCCCTTGCCCATTTTCCCCAGCCATTTCCAAAGAGACATCTTACTCTCACAGCCTTCTTAATTCTCGGAACACCTTCATGGACAACTGAGGATCTAAAGACCACAGCCTGTGAGCTACTGACTTAGACAACTGCAGTCCAGGGCCACAGACAGATCTCATGTCAGCTGGGATGGGAGACATGTTGTTCCCTATGGAACAAGCGTTGATGTCAGCTGATATCCAGGATTTATTGTGCAGATTCCAAACGGACGCAAAGAAATGTTACTGCAAAAGTCCCAAACTGAATTAACAACCTCATTTTTTTCACCTTCATTTGGAGGCTCTCTGCAGAGCACAACTCTGAGCTCATACTGAGCAGGGGGGAGTACCAAGGCCAGTGACACATTGCTTGGGACCACCTGGATCCCAAGGAGAGCCCAGGACTAACTTCCCAGGGGCGCACACCAAGCAGACCTCACAGAGCAGCTGGCCCTCAGGGACACCCAAGCTGCATTCTTCTTCTGTGGCCAGGTTTCAAGGAAGAAGATAAATCCTGGACCCTACAAGCTTTCCTTGGTAGACAGGACCACTAACAGGCCTCCTTTATATGCACGGTTCAGGAAAGTGAGTCTAAACCAGGAGACTCCAGGCATTTGCACAGCTTGTGAGGGATAAAGCAAGAGGTTTCAGCACAGAGAAATAAAAGCTAGCAAACACACAAAGTTCTGCGAGCTCCAGAAGAGCCATATACTCACACATTAAAGCCAAACTCCTGGCTAGCACAACTGAATCACTTTAGAGCAACTGCTTCATGCAGGGGAAGGCAGTGGAGAACAACTTTCCCCCTTCTTTCTTATCAATTAATTTTCCTAGGGCTTTTTCCTAGACCCACCAGCCAAACTATATGCAGTGAATCTCTCAACCCAATTCTCCACTATCCATACTTCTAGAAGGCCTGCACTGCAACAAGCCAACAGCCTCATCCCCCAGAACAACTTTTTTGCTTGCTCCCTAGTCTAAACTACTGCTTTTTATCCCAGGTTATCAGGCTCTTGGGGGCTCCCTGAAGGGGCTTCTAAGCACGGTTGCGAAATGAAAGCCAACTGCTTGTTGGTAGGCTTCATTTCACCAGACAACTGTTCACAAACACAACAATGTCAGAAACCACAGGGCTGAACTGATCAGGACTCAGCAAGTAGCCTGTTTAATGAAGAGGCTGCAACTTGGAAATGAAAGCAGTGACATTCTTGCCTAATCACTTCTCTCAGGGAGAGCACAGCTGAGCTTTGCTCACAAGACTGACTTGCTGCCCATGCCCTCTTAAGGACAGACCTACAGCAGGCAGCACCTACCACACACAGGAGCTTCTGGCTCTCGTGCTCACCCCGGTGAAGGATACAGGGATGGCTTCAGATAATGGCATCCTTGCAGTCTATTATACTCGCACCAGCATGAAGTGCTGGACTTTTTTGCAGAGACAATCCTTCAAGTTAGAATCTGAACCCTTACTGCACTAGAAACTGCACTTATACTGTTGTAGAGCAAACTCAAGTGGAGATTTCACGTGAGAGATGGGAGAAAAACAAAAGAAAAGAAAAGCAGGTGTGTTCCTGGAGAAAAAAAAAGAAAAAAAAGCTTTATATGCAGAGTCGCTTCATCAGCACCTGTTGCATGTGCTTGGGCATGAACTAACTCTTCCCACTCCCAATAAATACCAAAGATGTCTCTCAACAAGGCTGGCATTTCTGATGCTTGTGATCTGCCCTAAAGCTTTGAGCTGTGTAAACAACTGCACTGAATTATCTGTTTCCACAAGGATAACACACTGTGTGTTATACTTAGCAGAGATCAACATTTAGGGCATAGAAAACAGTAGGAGTGTTTTGATAGCTAGATATATTTCCCCGAGTTTCCTCGTAACATTTTTCACTCGAGCTATCAGTTTCCCTGCAATCCTACAGAGGAATTTCAATAAAATCAGAAGGTCACCAACTTCAACTGGGAAAAAGTTGCTGTTCCAGCTCAATGAAAGCAAACCATGCCCTTTTCTCTGTGTAAACAGCACAGCAGCCCACTCACCGTGCCAGAACACCAAGCCATACGTTGTGTGCTGGAGCCCCTGGCTAGCTCGTGTCAGACATTTATACATTCCAGCAAGGCCAGCAGTAGATGTTGCCCTGTGCATGCCAAGAAGCCTCAAACTGAAAGGCTGCCAGGCTCTCTCTGGGGTATCTCTTCCCAAAGAATCATACTATTCCTCTCTTATTCACAAATACACACCTCCCAGAATGTGCTTTGGCTCTCATCGGAGCCAAGTTTACCAGCTACTTCAGTTGGTTGTCATTAGTTTTATCTTCTGTACTGCTAGGACCTGCTCGTTCTCGTGTTCACAGCTATAACTGAGCTCTTCCCAAGCAGCCAGGTTTGGGGAATCCAGGGCCACAATTCAGTTGTTTTGAGCCAGCTGCAAAATTCAATCACAGCTACCAGTTTCCACGAACTTCAGATGTTCAAAGATCAGGGTTTGATTCAGGTCACTGGTCGGTAGCTCAGTGGACCATTTCTAAGGAATCCATAAAAGACTACATGGGGAGGAGGAGGGAGAGGAAGGAGGAACAGGACAGTGCACAGATATATGACAGCAGAATTAAGTGTAAAGCAGAGTCTGCTCTTCTGTTACAAAGCTAAGTGGTCTCCCAGTCAGAAGACACAAAAAGCCACAGAAATCCTGTCAATATTGATGTTTTACGCATGCCTTATTCCCACTGAATCCAGGCACTTCAGTCATTAATGGAGGTTAGCCTGACTCCCGTGAAAAAAAAGAGAGGAGAAAATCTTTATAGCAGCCCATTCATTTGGGGAAATGAATAAAACGGGAAGATTGCTGATGTTTCTGAAGGCAGCCAGCAGCAGCCATTTGAAGCAGCAGAGAGCCAGAGGCATGAATAGAAACAAGACAAGTTCCAGGTCTCCCACTCTGCTCTGTCAGTCAGACAAAGAGTTGAAGGAACTCCAGTTTTTCTGCCTCCCAGTAACAGTTTGCAAAAAAAGGGACCATAAAAATAAGTTCTGCCTAGCTAAGTCTGATGGGACAATTTATCTAGGTACCTCCCAATAGCATAAGCCTTCCCCGTGGCCAATCCCTTCAGCACACTTCAAACATGTGGTTGCCAATAATAGCCTTAAATTCTCCCGTACAAAGTGAATTATCAGACACTGCTGGACAGAGTTTTATCCTAGAGGAATCTTTACCTTAGGAGAAAAAATGTAATTCAGTCTGCACAACAGCTTTAATCTTCAGCAGTTTTTGCAGCCAAACATTTAACTGTGCTCTCCTCGCCTTGTTGTGTGCATGCCTGACCTTCCCTCCAGGATTGAGCTAACTTTAATCAATAGGAAACTGTACAAAGCTTAGCCTTATCCTTCTGCAGTCACTGAAGTTATAGGGGTTAAGGGAGAAACTTTCCCTACTAGGATTATTAAAAGCCTAGAAACGGGATAGCCGAGGCACGGGTGCAGCTCTGTCAGACGCGGTTCTCCAGGGCAATATTCAACTTCCTCAGCCATGAGGCCATCCCTCTGCTTCTTCCAACCCTCCACCTCATTCCCAGGCACCTTCCAGCTGCTGTAACTAATGAGGCAGGGGCCCTGCAGGCACCAGCAACGCTCTATTACATAAACTCGATTCATTTTTAGAGTAGATCCACCCTGCACATCACCACAGAACTTAACATAGACACCCAGGCCTTACGGTCAAACAGGCAGGTAGCACCAGAAGGCTGAATTTATAAGATTTATCATCTTCAATCCACACAGCTCTCTGCCCATGTACCTGTTAAGGTGCACACATGGAGAAGGAGGAGAAGGACCAAGGAAAGTTTCTAACAGAGTCCCTCTGTTTTTTCACCCCACCATCCACCTCCTTTGCGTTTTCTGGTGCCATGTTGCAACTGAATCAAACAATAAATATAGTTGACCTGAACCATAACTATCTTCACCGTGAAAATAAAAAGTTAGTACATGCATGCTCAGAAATAAGAGAGGAGGTTGCTCCTTTGAAGTCCCTGGCTTTTACAGGCATTCTTCTCAGCACTGCACTCCAGTGCTGCTCCCTCCCTCGAGACTATTGCAGTCAGTGGGAAGAGGGTGGTTTCCAGTGGACAGATGGAAAGAGAAAACCTACAAAAATACTCACAGAATCTTTGTTAAATTAGACTGACCTAATAGAATTTGACATTTTGCATACATGCAGCATGGAAATCATGTATAATTATAACCAAGTATGTGCAATATAAAGCCTCCCTGAATTACAGCCTTTCAAAGGAAGAACCCGAGTTGAAACATCAAAGACTCAGCTGTAGACAGGTCTCCCACATTTCAGATGTACACAGTATGATTTGGTCATTCCTAGAAAACCTGACCCTGAGGGAGGAATACAGGTAAGGAAAGGAAGTAAGACCTTGATTGAAAGCATTAAGTTGGGATGTGGATCACCAACTACTTGTTCAAAATACACTCAGGCTTCTAAAAGGACTTATTTGCTATTTGACTCTGTGCCCTGGTCTGAAAGCCAGATCTAGTACTGCTGCAGCCAAGACTTCAGCAATGATTTTCATTAGAGTACATGATTAATTTTATAAAGTACTCTCAGTGCACTCTAATTTTACCCCAAGATAAATTCACCCAGAATTAAGCTCCCCAACCTTGAAATAACAACACAGCAGACAAGCTGCAAGTAGAAAGACAGGACATCAACACGTATCAATTTATCCTCAGAAAATCTGGGTAGAGAAAAGCATTAAAGCAAAACAAACTATCAGGAGTCAGCAACCCTATAAAACTGTCCTATGTATTATGAATGCTCTTGCTGCAAAAAGGTCTTCTTTATCATCTTTCGAGTCACTACGTTGAGTTGTCTCCAAGTTCACTTGCTACAATAAACCATGACAAAATTCAGCAAAGACAGCACTTCACACAGTCACCAACACAGCAACTGCTCAGTCAGTCTCCTGCATTTACAGACTGAATTAGCTGCTTTCCAGCATCTCCTGCAAGGCAAGGACTAGCAACACAGGGTCTGCATGTGCATGCATCAACATACAGCCCCAAAAGCCCCAGGGTTTGTTCCTTAATTTTTTTTTTTTTTTTTTTTTTTTCTTGCTTGCTTTGTTTAATGCCTCAAATTCAGCTTTCTGATGCTAAACTTACAGCATTTAGCAGCACGAAAGTTGCATGCACAGCAGAAGCATAGTCTTTGGTGAGATGGAGACGTGTTTTTCCTCAGCATCACACAGTTTCACTGTGCAGGATCAAGGAGCCTAACTTCTACTTGCCCAGTTCACAGATCCCCACTTCAACAAAACCAAAATCTTGCAAAAATCTCTGCAGCGAGCATTCAAAGTGTTAATCGGGTTGGAAAACAAAGCCCAGAGACTCTGTGTTAATTTGCTGTTTAAGTTGAAAACTTTTTATGCCAGCTCTGCCATGCCTGGCACAAGGCCATCCCAGGCGTTACTACAATAAAAAAAAAATTGGAAAATAATCTTATTGTTCCCGTCACACCCAAGGGAGTTTCATGCGTAGGGAAGCAGGAACATCAAAACCAAGCTGGGGTGTGTGATCGGAGAGCTAAGTTTACCCTTTGCAATACTCAGTATTGAGTCAAGTGCACGTTGGGAGATCAGAGACAGCAAGCCAAGGCAGGCGGCTGCCTCATTAGCTTTGAAATTAATAAATTTTTATTCAAGCACCTAAAACTTTCAAAAAAATCATTTCTTATTGTAGCGCACTAGCAAAGCCCTTTATAAGGCTCTACCCACAGCCACAGGTCTTAGGTGATCATCTCTGTCCCCTCTCAAGCCACTCATTCTCGCTGCTCACCTAACCACCCTGGTGAGTTGCCCTAAGACGTTGTCCTGATATTCTCCACGGCGTTGCCCCCACGTGGCACGGGCACCCCGGGGACGCGGTGGCTGCAGGCAGCCGACATTCCCATACACCCACTGCCTCCGTGCCCCTCTCTGCAGACTCCCACGCTTACCCGCAGCCAGCTGCACGCTTCCAAAGCCATCGAGTCACTCCACAGCATTTGCTGGAGACCAATTCTTCGGCGCACAGTAGTCCCAAAGCCCTGCTAGTGAAAACTCTGTATTGTCTCATCAACTTTTAAGCTCACTCTTAAACAGATGGTCTATGTTTAAATCGCCCACAGCCCACTGCGCTTAAACATCGACAGACAGAACATTTGAAGACATCTAGAAATAGTGCTGTACTTGCCTTTTTTTCAATTAAAAAGGTTCTTTTGCCATTTCACCCAGCTTTCTAAGCTTTCACCATTCTGGAAGCAGTCTCCATACTTTTATTTTTGGCCAAAAACAATTATTCATTTTCCTTTCTTAAACCTTGCTGCAACCTAGTTTGTTCATGGGGAGAAGAGAGCCCTTCTTGCCTGACCAGAAACACTAACACCTTTCTCTATTATTAAAAAATTCTTGAGAAATTTAAGAAACTGCTTTAGTGCCTCAGTGCTTTGGAAGTCTCTGTTTGGAAGAGAGATGGTCTTGAGGGATAAGAGCTACATTTTGGTATCCAGGTGGAAAATGGGTTTGATTTGGCCAAGTAATAACAGGCAAAAGAAAAATCCTCATAGCCTGTGCACACACAGTAGATTCTTTAGGAATGATAACACCGCTGTGAAACATTCCCGTGTACACATGTGAGAAACCAAAGGGGAGAAAGCAGCATGGAGCCAGAGAGGTGACAGCAGGGGGGCCGAAGGAGATAGACTGACAGCTGGCCCGAAGAAAATCTGGCACTATTCCATGGGGAACTATCAAACAGGACAAAATCCCTTACAAAAAGAGTTGAAGTGGGGAGGTTTTTTTTGTGGCAAAACTAAAAGCAAAGACATTAAAGACAGACAATATTCTCTCCCCTGAAATTCATAGATTTCTCTGTAACATAGAATTTTTGGAGACTGAATAGATTAACACGAAGGAGAAGAGCACAAAGGATAAAACTCTTCTTTGAAAAGAGACAGCTATAACCTGTGACACAAGGTGACTTCAGGGTCCAGCCACAGCACAGGCCAGCTGAAGCACGTGGCACAAGCTAGTTCAGATTCAGCTCATAAATTGGGACAATTCCTCTCATTCCCACTTCTTCCCTCTCTCCTCCCTTCCCAGCCCCTTACCTTCCCCAGGATTAAGGAACAACTCCTCCGAAACGTATCTGGGAGCCAAAAGTTTAATTTCAGCAAAATGCTAAGGTCATGTCTAGATGCTGCTTTGAAAACCTTCTAGTTCAGATGCCAATAACCACTTAGCAGGGACTGATGGATATAATCAGAGAGCCTGACTTATTCAAAGGACCTTACCCAAGAAAATGCAGTTCTTGCTCTAAGTTTCCAATGTTTTTTGTTGCAGAGATTTTGAAGAGGTTTTAGCAGACTTTTAACTACACTATCAGGAATCAAGTATTTTTCTGGGGCTTGGCAAAGCAGTATCTTATTATTTCATTCAAATCTTATCCACAGGCCTACAGCCTAGGAATTCCTACAACTCTGTAATCCAAAATTTTTGTATCATTTGCGATACACATTAGTGACTTCCAGTAACAGCAGCCCAGGAGACAGTCTTTTATTGTGTGATAGTTTAAACTACTTGGCTCGGTGCTGCATCCTGAAATACACTGCAGGGAGACAATATATTTGCTGCAGGTTACGCTGATTTACAGCAGCATTAAACCATGCTCTGTAACATCCTACAGAGTCAACTTCCCATTTTCACTCTTCTACTATACAGCAGATGCTGTGTGGGAATGGAGGAACTCAGCAGCATCAGACCAGGATCAGCCTTTACTCAAAGGCTGGTTTTGTACCGTGGAAATGTTTTTTTCCCATTGTATGTCTATGGATCAGTGCTGCTTCCATGGACACACAGCCCCGTGCAGCCTTTCCCAGGCTGTTCTGGGCCCAAGGGGAGAGGACCACAGCCAGTGCCACCACTCTACCCACCGCTCCGCTTCACTCCTGCCATCTCAGCCCGCTCTCCTCACCAAATCCTTCTCTGCCAGGGTCAAAGACTGACTCCCAAGGACTAATTCCAGGCCTCCCCACTCCAAGAGGAAACAAGCAATATGCTGATCTCTATTCTGCAACAGGGGAAGTTTATATGAATGCCAAGTATTATCATTCATAGATTTATTATAAACTTGTGCATATATACACATACAATACCCTGGATTTTGCAGCTTTCCATCTCAGATCTAACCACACCCTCAAAGTACTCCCCAGAGCCTTCCCTTCCACAAAGGGAAGTATTACTGGTTCCATTTTATTCAGGGGAAGAGAGAAGAAAAAAAAAGAAAAAAGAAAAAAAGGTCAGAGAGAACTTACAAGTCTCAATTCCCAGACTTCATGCTGTTCTACAGAATATAGGCTGAGTGTTCGAGAGAACAGTCCATTTGTTCAGGGAGAGGATGGAAAAAACAAAGCCTTATGGATCAGCCAGCTGATAATTAAAAGCAACTAAATCCAGATCATTTTAAGCTGCACAAGAATCTAGACTCCTCAGAATTTCAATTCCTTTGCCAAGCAGAAAAACCAGGGTCACTTGCCTAGCTGGCCACTGTTGTCATGGCCAATGCAGTTCTGGCAAGAATGTCCCTTTAACAAAATTCAAGATTAGACTTACCAGAAAATGTGACTCTCCCCAAGTGTGTTTAGGTTAGTGGAGTTTGCCATGCTGAAATACTGAAGCGTAAGCATATCAGATTTGCTCTATCCTCTACTGCTAGTGGCAATGACAGAGCCAAGCTGACAGCTCAGCTCTCAGGATCCCTGCCATTTTAGCCTAAAGTTCATTAAAAGCAGCATACAAAAAAAAAAAAAAACTCAAAGCTACAATGAGCATTAATTAAAGCAATGTTTTCCCAGGGATGTGGGATATCAAGTGACAAGAGGTCTCCATACCTCCCCTGAAACACAGGAAGTGCAGTTCAAACCAAGCCAGGGACTCAAAGAACTTGATTTCAAGCACCTAGCACAGAGCAGCCCACCTTCAACTGCCTCTGAATAGCCCAAATCCCCAGCGAAATCCAGCATTCGGTGGCCAGGACAGCACTGAAATGGTAGCGATCTTCCTAACATCTAGCTTACCTCCCCACACCACATATTAGAGCCAGACTCTTTAGCTTAGCTCAGTTTGTAAGAGGGCACACAAGATTACAGTCGGATGCAAAAATGTCCCAAGAAAAGTCACACACGCAATCTTACAAAAATCCTGAGAAATTTTGTAGGAAGGCAGCTCTCCCCGAGCCATATACCACACACAAAGCAGCTCTGGTATCCTGCAGGGCCAAGAGCTTCTCAGTCCAAAAGAGAAGGATATTAAATAGACAGCCGCTTTAGATTCATAAGGAGACTTACCAGAGATATATAATTCTTCAAGGATTGTTGTATGAGAAGGTTAGAAATAACCTGGTTACACCTCAAAGCTAATGGTTTTGTATTTGATGGCACAAAGAATTCATAAACAGCACTTGATGGGGATACAAGAGCTTGCGAAGTACAAAGCAGACTTAACGGGAGCAAGGTAGGAAGCATCTAAGATACTGTTCCTATCAGAGCTTCTTATCCCTTTTGAGATATCTCTTTATTATCCTTTAACAATAAGAAATTCCCAGGATCCAAGCAAACCAAAGGGCAGAGAAGTGGCATCAGAAGAAAAAGGGGTCATCTTCCCTGGAGAAAACATTAGCAGAACCTCCTTTATGTTGAAGGGTTAAAGATCTCCCCCTACACATACATGCACAAGCAGACCCTAGCAGATCTGTCACCCAGTGCTGCCTCAAATGAGGATCTGAAAAAGCTCATTGTCCTGTGCTGTGTTTACAGTAATAATGAAAGCCTGGAGGAAGGGTTAGAAACATCTGAGTTTAATAAGGGCTAAGCAGAACACAGCAGAAAGCAAGGGCTACCCCGCCCCAGCCAGCACTGCTGCATCAGGCCAATGGCTTGGAGACATTATGTCATCCAGTGGCCCAGCAGCCTATGAACCTCAAACCTCTTCATGAGAAGCAGCAGCATTTCAGCCCAAGCTGAGAGTTCCCAGCACCACGCTTCTGAACTGCTGAGTAGGCCTAGTCCTAGGGGAATGAGCAGATGGTGATAGACCCCATCTATCATGACTGCTCAGCCACTCTTTATCATCTTCGAGAGGCCATAGAGAGCAGGGGAGGTGCTGGAAGACTGGAGGAAACCAACATCACTCCAGTCTTCAAAAAGGCAAGAGGGAGGAGCTGGGAAACTTGAGGCTGCTCAGCCTCACCTCCGTCCCTGGAAAGGTGATGGAGCAGCTGATCCTAGAGACTATCTCTAGGTATGTGAAGAAAAAGAAGGTGGTCAGGAATAGTCAGCATGGATTCACCAAAAGGAAGTCAGGTTTGACAAACCCGATAGCCTTTTGCAATGGGAGGACTGGCTGGATGGTCGATAGGAAAGCCATGGATGTTCCATGGAGAGGAAGATAGAAAGGATGTTCCATGGAGAGGAAGACAGAAAGGAGAGGAATACAGAAAGCCTTACTCAGCTCTCACAGCACATCCTAGAGGCATGTAGCAGATCACAAAAATAAGTAGAGAAGCCCTACATAAGAGACACTCACAGATACCTTCACAGCTTCAAAAAGGTGGGTTTTTTTTTTTTTTTTTTAATCCTAAGATTGCTACCTACTTTGGATTTCAAGAGTCAGATATTTGATTTGGGTTTTCCAAATAAACCTAGAATGAAAACGAAGTTATGGAAAAAGAGACCCATTTATCTCAGGCACTAAACATCACAAAGCTGCTTCAAACATTTCTCTCCATAGGATCCATCCTGTGGGCTCCTCAGTGAAAAGCCCTTGAAAGAGAGGAGAGGATCAGTTTTTCCCCTTCCTGCTCTGTGAAAGACCTGTGATCTCCCCATTTCTGAAGCTGAAAGTGTCTTGGATCTGAAATAGCTTCTACTGACCCTTCCTCTGAAAAAGGAAGCAGCTACAGCCATTTTCAAATACCCAGGTCTAAATCAACACAGGTTACACTTTCACCCAAGCACAGTACTTACACGTCTGGTCATTCCCAGGGTAGTAAGGCATTAAAGATGCCAAACAAGCCAAAACATCTTAGGTTCAACTATTCAGTGTAGTAAACTGCAAGTCCATAAATAACTGTTTCCTTCCAGAACAGAAATTTTTTTTTCCAGAGGAAAAAAAAGCAATTAAGAACAATTCCTCAGTTCCTACTCTCTTCCCTTTCTGTTAAAAACTCTATCTAGAGATCAGTGCCCCAATATGTTCATAAACATTAAATAAGAATCTTAATACTATTTAGTTATATAATAAATTGAGAATTTTTAGGATGATATCCCCATTACTAGCATTTTAAATATTTTTTGCAGTTTTGATTCTTATTAGAGTCTTTTTGCAATATCCAGGCTGGTATGGTCTAGCTTCAAGCTTAAAGCCTCAGAATAAACATTCTGCCTCAGTGAAAGCAGAGTTAAGCACTGTCTACATCTCTCCAAGTAAAAGTCACCAAGAGCTTTGGGTGGCTGCAGAAATGAAAACCAATGAATTTCAACATAACCCCACAGGGCAGGGAGTCCCCCTTTTACAACAGCAACAACAAATGTTGCTTCAAGATGCAGAGATGCTGGAGATCTAAACCCAGAGGGAGCATGAGAGTCAGTCTATTATTCTTATTCAGGAAAACCAGAAGGACACATTTTTTGACAGTCATTTTAGCTACAAACCCAAAGGATATCCTCGATTTTTTCTCCCTTTATCAAGACACAGCCTGAGTGGATAAAACAGAGACCTAAGCAGATTGTGATCTGTCGCAGAACTACTCTGCCAAGCAGAGCTGTTAAGTTTCTAATCTTGTGTTTCGTTCGGGGCTTAAAACACTAACAAGCTCAGCTTGGAGAAAACAAACAATTAAGGATTATTGAAGGAGGCACTTTGGTTAATTTATCCAGAGACAGCACGAGTTCACCACCACCGACTCCTTTGCTTCACCGCTGCCTTTTCCTTTCTCGAGCTGGAAAGGAGACATACATGACAGGAAGCAATTCACACAAACAGCTGGAAAGCCAAGACAGTAGGAGATTTCCTAAACAAATACAGCCCAGTGCAGTAACTAAAGTCATGCCTGGTATTTCAAAGCCATTCCAGCATTGCTAGGCCCTTACACCCTGTTTTAATTGCGTTACAAAACTGCAGCTCTGAACCTCCCAAGTTAGATGAGGATCATGTGGCTCAAGAAGGCAAGAAACAAACACAGGGGAGTTGAAAGGCTTGGTGAGGAGCTTAAGACCTTGTGACCTCTTGGTTACCTGGGTAGGGTACTTCAAAAGGGAATTAGTGCAGAGGGCTCAGCACAACACAGGTTTGTTTGCTGGACACCCCTACACAGCCCAGCAAGCCCTGGAGATCCCCAGCAATGAAGAGCTGTAGACCTAGAGAGTTTGTGGAGCCTCCTTCCCTGGAGATCTTCAAAGCCTGCCTGGATGCCACGCTGTGCCAGGGAGGTTGGACTACATGATCTCTAGGAGTCCTTTCAAACCTCAACCATCTTGTGATTCTGTTATTGGGTGATGGAGGAATGACTCAAAGCAGCAGCCTCTTGGGAGAAACGAAGGAAACCACATTGCTCCAATACAACTAGCTTTATATCTCACACCCACTTTAAGACCACAAGAACTTCAAAATTTGGGGCTAAGATCACATTCAAACCATCTTTCCCTGGGAGAGTCAGAACTAACAGACAACTGTGAGGAAAACACTAGGAATTCATTCTGCTTTGGGTAGGATGCTTCCCAATCTCAGAGCCTTAACATGGCAGACAGTTAAAAATCTGTCCTGAACACTAATTTCAACCAAAACAGCAAGGCTGCTACTGCAGAGCCAATACCCACCAACACTGAGGTGTGAATTGCAGCCATCATTGCTCATACAGACCCTAGAGGAGTTCAGAGCATTCACGGCACATGCAAAGATGACTGAAGTTTCTTAGGTCTATCACTAAAGCCAATCAGAAGCTAGGATTTGAATAAAATGTTTCTTCTTTTTTTTCTCCTCTCCTTTTTTTTAAAAAGTAGAATTTCACTGTTAGGGATGTGAGTTATGTTTCCCTTCTCCCCTCTTCAAATCCTAGACACCAAGGACTAAATTAACTACTGAGCTTGGAATTGTTCACTACTAGGAAAATACTCCATCAACTTTTTTTCCCCCCTCCTCTCCCTTAGGAAAGTACCACTTTTGTGACAAGTTAGCGAAAAAAAAAAAAAAAATGTTATTTCCAGACAGCTCTATCATGTCCTCCCATGCTGACTGAGGGCAGACAGAGTCATTTGCAAGCGCAGGTTGCATCTTGGAGCAAGAAGTGACATCAGCTGCAGAGTCACATCCGCACACCTAGAGCCACAGCAGCAGTTCCCAAAGCTCCAGCCTGCTTGCACTTGGCAGAAGTCGGGGGGAAAAATGCCATTTCACTGTATATAGCACACGTTGGGAAGTGGGATTGGTTATACAGTGCCATGAACAGCTATCACCTACCCATCCACTACAGTGTCTTCAGGGTATGGACAGCAGACACTATCTGGATGCAGATGTTATGTGGATGTCGCTGCCATCGCTTAACCTAATTCGCTGCTGTTAAGATCCTCAGTTTAGATGGGAGAAAAGGCAGGAAAATACTTAGGTGGGAAACAACTTCTAGCAGCCTGCTGCAATCCTGAGAAGTGCTTCACATTCATGCAGATCAATGTCCCATTTCAAAGAAAAAAAAAAAAAAAAAACCAAAACAAACCTACATTCTTCATTCAGCACCATATTAAATCCAGAAGAGCAGAGCGACCTCAACCTGAGACTGCGCCCTGCAGGAGGCTTCCCCCAAAGGGCAACATCCTTCCTCACTGGGTAAAGTTTTCCCACACAGATTTTCCCACCAGGAAATGAAGAGGGTTTTTTTTGTTAAATATTTTCCAACATCATCCAGTGGGAAATTCTAAACATATCAAGATTGCTTCAACGTGTGATATTTGATTAAGCATTTGAACCTTTATTTCAAAGTGATTTTTCCCTCTCTTCAGCCTTTTTTTTTTTTATTTATTTTAAAATAAAAAAAAACATTTCCTCCTCTGTTTTAAGCCAGAATCCAAGATTCTCACATGGCCAAGCTTCACTGGACAACCAGTCTACCAGCTTTTACATCACCATTCAAATTCACTTCAGGCAGTTTTATACAGCACTTTATAGACTTGCAGAGGGCTCTAATCCCCTGACGAAGCGTCAGCTACCCAAATACCTGCCCAGGGGAAAGCTACGTCCACGTGCGGCGCAGGGAAGGTCTCTGGCAAGGCGAGTGGAGAGGCAGTGCATGCTCATGTAAGCGTGGTAGCTCCGAACAAAGATCTGCAGGCTAATAGATATGTAAGACAAGCAACATGTGGTTCTCATTGTAACTCATGCTCTGGGAAGGGGGTTCCTTGGAATACAGCCATCTGGGATAGGTTTATCCCATTACTCTCCTATAATTTTCTGCTGTTTCAAACCCTTTGACAGTTACTCTAGTTTAACATCACACCCCCTATAGACTGAGGCCTGGCTGACAGGCCAGCAAACAAAACCACCCCCATCTTGGTAAAATAGGCACCATATGCAGGAACTACAGAGCAGAGCAGAGCAGCAGCTCTTGTGCTTCAGGACGCAGCTTTGCAGACCTGCCAGGTAGCTGCCTTATCGCAGCTCCCAGCCCCAACAAGCCGTGCTGCCCCACATCCTCCTGCCCCATATCCATCCTGCACGCGATGTATTAGCATGGGGGGAATGAGGAGGGGTACAGACAAAACAGATGAGTCCTGAATATTAAATTCCTAAATCCCCATTTCAGGGAATCACTGAAAAAAAAAATGAAATTCAAGAACAACTGGAATCAGGTTAAGCCACTGTCTTACTTTACACAGTGCAGCTCATTCATCTGAACAGCTGTTTCACCTCCAGAGAAATACCCAGAGAAAACAGGAGGGAGGGGAGCCAGAGTTGTTTGTTCTATTGAAGCAGCAAGATGCTGTAAATCAAAATTGATTTACATTAAGTTTATGGGAACAGGCTTGGGGCGGGTGGGAGGTTTGGTACTAAACAGCTATCCAAAAACTGCAACTCTTGAAGCAGTATCTATAATTAAGGTCTCCTTTATTGAGCTAAACAAGTTTTCCTCGCAGCCAGGGGCTGTAACAGTTCCCTGCGCCGGCATCCCCAACATTCCAGCTCCAGAGGCTTTCAAACCACGGCTCTGCACAGCACAGTGACATCCTGACTCTGGCAGGACCAAGTTCCCAACCCCAAAAAGCTGGGGTGGGCAAGAAGGGAAGGGTTTGGGGCAGGGGGAACCAGAGCTCAGCTCCTTGTCTCCACGAGCACCTCGTGCCCTGGAGGGCCACAGCCTCGGGTAGGTCTGGGGTCCCTGGGCAGCCCCGCGCGGCTCCCTGCGCCATCCATGCTGCTGCCCATGAGGATACTCGGTCAGGGTGCTGGGAGCCCCTTGGGGACCACAGTGCAAGCACAGGCAGAGATGGGGAGCATTTCTGCTACGATTTCACCGTCCCGCTGACTCCCCATCTTACTCACCGGCGCGTGGCGAAGCCGCTGCCCGGGGAGCCCGAGCTCTGCTCGGGGTAGTTGTGCTGCAGGGTTGACGTTGGGAATTGGTAGAGGAAGCCAGTCCCTAGCGCACATCCATGCAGGCAGCAGCACCAGGACAAGAGCAGCGCAAACCGCATTTTTGCAGGAACCAGGTTTTCCTCGCACACCCCCTTCCTTCTTACTCAGCACAAAGCGCAAGGACCCCCGCCTCCCCACGTGGGATGGGAGCCCTGGAGGAGGAGGTGGCCCGAAGCGGGGATCGGAGGGCCCCGCGCGCCGGGGGATGCGCGAGTCCCCCCGCAGAGCGAGGCGGCTGCCGCTCGCACGGGGGGTCCGCGGCCGCCGCTGCTCCTCGCGCCCAGGGCGCACACTCAGCCCCGGATGCCTTTCAAATTTGGCGAGGCTGGTCCGACTCCGTCAAAGGGGGCGTGGGGTTTCTGCATTAACCCTTGCCAGGCCTCGCTGCAGAGGGGCTCCCTGCCAAAGGCACCGGGAAGCAGGGAAGCTGGGGCCATGCCCAGGTACAGGACCTGCTAGGTGTAGGGTCACGGCCACGCAGAGCAGCTAGGGGGGAAACAAGGCACAGGCATCAACATCCAGCACACGGAGAGCCAGCAGCACTGCTGCAAGCACTGCTGCAAGCCCTGCTGCGTTCATGAGCAGCTGCCCATATCATAGAATCACAGAATGCCCAAGGTTGGAAGGGACCTCAGAGGTCATCGAGTCCAACCCCCCTG
>JAVCKT010025979.1:885-12530 GCA_032273925.1 Rhynchotus rufescens
TCTAAAAAACTTGACGTTGTTTCCAAAACACGTTCAGGAGGAAAGAGGCTATCACTTAAAAACTACGCAGTCCCAAAGTTGCAGGGTTTACTAAAGTCATGCTCTGTTTTTTTTTGCCTTGCAGTCCCCACAGCTCCCGACAGTTGTGCCCAGCTAGCTCTAAGTGCAGAGGACTCTCCAGCCACAGCTCCTGGGGCGTTGCAAAGTGCAATGCTGCATTGGGGGCCCTTGCAATGCAGCAGCACCCAGGCCCCTGCAGAGCGGCACCCAGGGGCCCACACAAAGCGGCTGCACCCTCATATCCCCCGTTAAGGAAGGGCTTTTAGCTCCCATCGCCCGCTCCGCTCCGTTTGCGGCGGGAGGAGCTTTGCAACCAGCTCAACACCCTCGCTGCAGCCACAAAACCAGCCCGTGGGGTGGCCGTGAGCGGTAAGGCAGGTAAGGGCAGGGAGACGCGCTCGGGAGGACGGAAGGAAGGCGCAAGGCTCCGCGCTCGCGCAGGGAAGGGACGTGGAGGTGGGAATGCCGCTGCCACCGGAGCCGCCTCCATCGCGAGGGACAAGCGGCTCAGCAGAAAGCGCGAGAGAAGAGGCCGGCGAAAGCACAGTGCTCTCAGCGGAATATTTGCATAGATTGGACATTTGCTAACGATGCATAATTTCTCCTGGGTACAGACAGGGTAGGACAATGTCACTGAGCTAGTTACTATACATATATATATATATATATTCAGTTAGACACAGACAGACCGACCACAATGATCTTTAGCTACAAGTATTGCACCAAGTTAAGTGCTCATCTTCGCACACCCCTGCTAACTTTTCCTCAGAGCAAAAATAAACTTTGTGAAAGTATATACAAAAGAAATTGCAGCAATCGGGTTAAAGATAAAATAACCTAAAGTGCATTTTAGATACCAGTATGAGGTTCTGCAAACTAGTCTTTCTGGACACATGCAGCATTACACAAAGTGCCCAATTCGTACTTTGTTCTATATTATTCAGTACCAGCATTTAAACAGGGCTGACTTTCCATCCCTCTCCCATGTATGAGCAAGAAAAGCGACTTCCCCAGCCTGGGGCTGCGGGGTCACCGCTCAGCCACTAGAGCTACCGACGCTGGTAGTTAGCTCCATTCTATGCGTTTATTGTCAATGCATTAAATGCTGGGGTGCAGGGGATCGATGAGAGCTCCCTGGCACTGCACCAGCCCAGCACTTCAGTAGCTGCCCTTCCCCACCAGCCGCTCGCAGCCCTCCCTCCATCACAGCGCGGCAGTGACGACCCCAGCAGCACAAGTTCTGCTCCCACAGGGCCAGGGACGATGCAAATAGCCACTGAGAGACACAGCAGATCCACGCAGCCCCGAATCCGCGCGGCAGAGGCTCCCTGCAAAGCCAGGGACACAGGGCACCCGTGGGATACTCGGCTTTTCCTAGCACACGACAGGGAAAACAGCAGCGAGGTCGAACGCCGGCGCCCGCTCGTGCGGCGTCACCCTGCTGCTGGCACCTCTGCGCCAAGCGGGTCTCTCACCTCAAAGCTTTTGCTCATTCCCTCTGCTCACCTCTATCCTAAGGGGGCTTCTGAGGATGCCCTCGGCCCAAGCATAAGCACGTTCCAGGTGGGTTAATTCACTGGGGCCCTCGCGGCCGTTGTGAGGCCAGGCCACGAGCAGCAGCCCCTTTCCCACACCAAACACGTCACCAACCAGTGCTGAGCAAACCAGAGCGAAGCAAAAGCCCCAGCAACCACCGCTCGGGAACTGCCATTCCAAGAGCAAAACACAAAATGCTTCGTTAATCCCCATTCCGTGAATGCAAGCTTAACAGGTTGCCCTGTCGCAGGGTGACCGGCCACCCAGGTGCATCCTTTACGTGGCCGCTGCTGCCTCACACACACCCTAGGGACACACTTTTGCCCTTCCACATTTAACAAGAGGCAGTGAGTTGTCAGCGAGGTGAAAAAAACAGGTCCCTTCTGCCCATTCCCACCCGTTTTTGCAGCAGTTACTCGCAAGGGAATAGAGAGCCGGCTTAAGCCCCAGCCCGGCCTGGGACAGCAGCGTGGGCAGGTAGGCTTTAAACGAGGGAGTTTAAAGCCTACCAACGCTCAGGTGCACGCGCAGGATTCCTACCCCAGAGAGCAGGGAGCAGCTCCGAGCAGAGGGCAGGGTGACCGCCGTCCTCCCGGTGTTTGTCCTCCTACAGTTGGTGGGTAGAGGCACAGCACAAACTGCCTTACAGCCGTCGTCTTTGCATCTCGCTAATGACAACACTGTAAACTCAATAAAGACTATTTAATATTCTTTAACACAAAAAGGCTGACAGCCCAAGCCAGACAGATGGATAAAACACTATAAAATTATCTTTTAAAATAATGCAGCATAAATAAGCCATTTAGAATGAGACTGCATTTATTGCAACATTACAGGCTTTTTGGTGGAGGGGGGGTGTTTTATTTACCCTGAGTAGGTTAGAATATAGACTTTCAGTTTGATATGAAAAACTACTATGTCGTGTAACATCTTTTAGTCAAGAAATAGCCCCATGCACAAAAAGCTGGCATTGCAGTAGGTTGGAGGCAGATTCAGGCAGAAACTAAAGAGCTTAACAGAAAAGAGGAAGCATTCCCAGACAGCTAAAGGATCAACTTGCTGAATGCAAACTCAATGTGTGTTGAATCGTTCCTAAAGGGTTCCTAGATATCTTGACAAAAGATGAGAGTAACCAGCGAAGGCACCATGCTCCTGATTAAACAGTCGGGATTTGTTTTTTTGGGTTTTTTTGTTTTTTTGTTTGTTTTTTGTTTTTTTTTTTTAAAAAAGAGGATGACTTCTTTCTGAATAGAGCCAAACGAGTCAGAAGAGCAGCAGGCACCGAGCTGACTACATGGGGAGCTCGCTGGGTGCTTGAGAGGCCAAGAAACCAGACTCTGAAGCCTACACGAGCAGGGGCTCCCACTGTGTTTCTGTACTGTGAAGCAGTGTCTGCCGCCACTCTTTGAAAGTCCTAATGAAAGCACATGAGCAGATCTACGAGGAGCACAAGTGTTCCGTGCTCCACCACAGCAAACTCCCCAAAAGCTTCTGCTGGCTTTAGCAATAGTGTTAGTACACCCAGGCATCACCTCGCAGGGCCAGGAGGACCACACTCGACAGCGAAGCCGAAGACAGAACATTTTTGAGTGTAAGACCATCTTCTGCTACAGTAAACTCCTCTCCTGGGCTCCCCTTATACTGCATGGTTAATATCACACATAAGAGACATAAGAAAATTATAGACCTAAGGAGCTGTAACAAAGACCCACACACTGCCAGTACCTTAATCCGAAACATAAGTGATGTGCAATTGGAGACAAACTAACCCCCCTTTTTCTCTTTAAAATCTGTTTGCACATGAGTAACCTTAACTTCTGTGTTCACATATGACAAGCAAAAGTGACAGACAGTGCAGCCAAAACAGTTCATATATAACTTAGCTTTTTTTTTTTTTTTGCCTTTTTTTTTTTTAAAGATAGATTCAAAGATGGGTATACCTGGGATGTGACTAAGATGACATCAGAGAAGCAGAAATAAGCCACAAAACTTCCCAATTGGAAGGAAAAAAAACCAACAAAAAAAGAGATCCTTCAGTTTCTGCTTCTAAGGAGGTGGGCTCTACCCGCCCGGTGCAAAGGACAATCTGGAACATCTTCATTTAGAGAAGTTGCTATTCAAACCAATTTCTTCCTCACCCTGCAGTAGTGCTTCAATCGGAATTATATTAGGGGGAGTTTCAGGGCTTTGGAGGGACAGGAAGTCTGATACATCCATGGCACTTAATGTTTCAGTCTGCGAGTCTGAAGGGTTAACTATCTGACTGCTCTGCCCACATGAAGGAGACCGGGAGGAGGAAGGAAAGGTCTGAGGCTGCAGCTGAGGAGCTGTTTGCTCAGGTGAGGAACATTCCTTCTTACTGGTGGCTTTGTCCTTGGCAGAGTCGCGGCAGGCACACTGGCACTGGCAGGCCTCCTCCTGCTTTATAATGATGACAGGAACACTGAGACCAATTTGCTGAACAGGAGTTCCTAGGGGGGAAACAAAGACAAAACACATAAGAAGTCCATAATTTCGTATCAGGGAAAGACAAATCATATTTGTTATAGTAGATTGTATGCGCCTTGCAGCAGAGATTATACATTATTTTAAGCATAACATATACACTTCCCATTTACATTTCCCTGTTCATTTTCTCTGCTCTGCTTTCCTAACTCCTCGCTCTTACTGTGCTGCTTTTCTTATCCAGTCTTTTTTCCTTTTAATAGTTTAAGTCTTACACTTAGGTGTCCTCCTTTGGCTATGATTAATTCTTATTTGCTATATGCTCTTCTATGTAGGAAGTTCATTACAAAAAAGAATTTCTACAGCTGTACATTTAGATTTCTCCCCAATGCTGCTTACCAAAAACTGTTCTTAATAGCAGTCTTATTCTTTTAAGTCAAGATGCAAAAGACAAATCATACCCTTTACCTCTGCCTTCTAATCTTATATATACATTCCACTAAAGAACCATTTTTATAAAATACTGATTTTTACAAATACTGGGTCTAACTTGTGAACTTGGTTATCTTAAAAAGGGAAAAACTACTATAGGGCACAGTCTCAGGAATACTAAAAAACACCTACATGTTTCTTCAACATTTCCTCTAACAATTACACAACACAAACCCTGGTCAAGCTAACAGCGCTGCAAACAAAAAGAGGAAGAGTGGGAAACAGCTGAATATCAAACATACTTACCTGTGTTGCCAGTTACTGGTAACGCAGTGGTAAAAAAAACCTTTTCTACTACTTTTGGAACTTGTGGCTTTAAAAAAACAAAACAAGAAAAAAAGAAAAAAAATTCATGTGAGTCAATTCAAATCTCTACTCAAATTCTAAACAGCTGTAAGCAACAGAAAGTTAAACACATACACACTGCAGAAACAGCAAATAGGAAAACTAAGAGAAAACTGCAGCATTTGTTTTGGTTCTGGACTATCTTATGTTCTGGCTACTCCCCAAACTAAGACTACTGTTTCAGTAGTCCTAGAAGATGGTGAGTGATCTCCCTCTCCTGTAGGCTTGTTAAAACAGCTTGTGTCTGAAAACTGTCTGACTTAATTAAAAACAGTAAACTGTTGTTCTTGCTCATACTGTTTGCACCTCCAGCCATTCCTTCTCGGCCATTTACAAGTGAGAAAAACCTAAGGGAAGCAAGCTGAGAGGTAAGACACCTTAGGCCTCCTCTATTCCCCTTCACCGTAGAAGCAGGCATATCCTGTCTTCTCAGGAAACCTTCCATTATCTTTATTAAGCTATTTCTATTTACAAGGCAACAAGGTTAAATTAGGAAGAGACAGAGATTACAGAATGTCCAAACACTGGAACTTCACAGATTTTTGTGCTTCTACTTGTAAAAATGATAGATTTAAAATAAATATATATATATATAAAAATATATATATTTTTTACATGAGGCCATATGGTGCAGTGTCCTGAACAAAGCAAAGTGGCATCTGCTATGAAAAGTTTGGGGGAAAGAAAAAAAACAAGATTTTGCTCCACTCTGGAATTCTTTATCTTCTATGGGCTGCATTTTGACTTGTTTACACAAATTTCTGTGCTAAGCACTATCCAGTCCTGAAGCAGACACACACTGGTTTCTATCTTACACCTCCAGGTCTGATCCTTCTTTTCAAGAGCAAAGCCTTTAGATTTCAGGAGGAACAGGAATGGTCTCAGCTGCTTCCCAGCAGGGCTGGATATACTAACCATTTGTTCTTGGCTTTGTGGAGAACCAGTGGCACCATTTAAAATCCATTGCAAGTTTTGCTCTCCCATGACAATGCTGGACTGCAGGATAGCGGTGCTCTGAGAAGGAGTAATTGTTATAGTTGGATTACTGGTCAGCAGAGAGTTCGCACCGACAGGCACAGTCTGAACTACAGCTGGCAGGGGCTCAGGGGCACTTAATGCTGTTGGGGCAGGTGTCCCTGCGACCACTGAAAGCCCCTGGACCAGGGGCTGCGGCGGTGTCCGAGTGTGCTGCAGAAAGTCGGGGTGACCGGCTGCAAACTGTGTGCTGTGAGGAACAGGCACTTTGGGAGATTGTAAAACAGTTGCAGAATTGCCAAACGCAGCTTGTTGCGAGCTGGTTCCTATGGAGGAGGGAGCAGCGGGGGCTGCTGAGGCTTGTAGTGCTGAGGGCGACGGCTCAGAGATGCCAAGCTGCAGTACAAGTGGAAGGGACAGAGATGCTGAATCTCCTGCAGGAGGCGGAACAGCAGTGACTGAGTCTGCATCTCCATTATAGCCTTCAATGAAGGCAGCTGACAAAACAAGGAAAAAAATATGTATAAATACATCACTCCTAAGGTCTCATTAAAAACCTAGCTAGTTGGCAGATCCCTGCCAAGTAAAGCATTACCATTTTTGCATCTTCAAACTAGTGCTAAAAACACATAACGCTAGACAAGTAAAGTCTAAAAGTAGGCCCAAATTGTGGAAACTGGTAATGCTGAATACTGCACACAAGCTCCTGAGTCACTTTAAGCCTATGAAACCTTTCAATCACTTCACACAGCTCATATAATTCATGTAGTTATGTCAAGAGAGGAAGTTAAAAAGCAGCAGCTAGACAGAAGGACCAAGAGCGTCAGCGTTGGCACGAGTAAGACAGCGTGCTGTGAACACAGGGTCACTTCCAGGGTGCCAGTGGTACCTTGTGAATACAACAAGCTCAGCAGAGCTGAGCGCCTGCTACGCAGGCTAAGACACAGCAGCAATCTTCTTTCTGAGATGCTGAATTAAGCACACCCAAAGAGAGGGGGGCAAGGAACTGCCTAAAGGTTTTCCTGGTACAGCAGCACCAATTAGGATAAGAGGATACAATTTGTACCTGTCTGCTGAGAGTCTTCCTGCTTTGTAGCATGACCTGGCCCCTGAAAGACAGACTCAAAGATGCTTGCTGGTGAGATTGTGCTAAGGTCTTGTCCATGTTTCTGGGGGGAGAGAAGAAATAGAATGACATCAGATAACACTGTCTCAGGTCTCCACAAGCTTTGCACAGATCCCAGGCAGGTAGCACACCAATATCTGAAAGATCTGTCCCATTCATCAGCTGCTTTCTGGAAAGGCAACATATTTTATGCATCACCATAAATTGCTAGAGATTACTCTTGTTTTTTACTATCCATTATAAAATTAACCAACAAAAAGAGCAAAATCTTAAAAAAATAAACAAGGCTTTTTAAAGTAAAAGAGTCTTCTACAGCTGTGCTTTGTTCAACCCTTCTTTCTTGCAATTCTACGTTAGAAACAAAAACATATGTTAATTTGGTCTTGATCATTTGTAAAACTATTTCTGGAGCAGTAACAAAGCAGCTCTGCTTAGATTACATCCCGCACTATGCACTGTGGACACCCACACTGCTCTAAGAACAGAATTTGTCAAAAAGCTCTAGATGCTGCCTCCACCCCAAAGCACTAAGCAGGGCCACAGCATAATTTTCCTCCCTGCAAAATTTAAGCTGGCAACAAGCAAGAATATTTTTATGATAAAAATCAGGAGCAGATCCTTAGCAATAGTTTTAAAACACTGCATATTTTGGAGAAAAAGTCCCCCCCTCCCTTTTCACTCTGTTATACTACAAGACTTTGGAGTGATTTTCAACAAAAAGCCAAGGCTCAAAGCTCTGCACTAAAAATGCCAACAAAGTGCAATTATTTCCTCAAGAAACACTTCAAGTACTTACAAGTTTATTTGTAGCTGTACTTGTAGAAAGAAGCAATCTCATTAAGTAACTCCTGGAGGCTAATCTCTAATAGTCTAATTAAATGGCTGTGTTGCCTATCAATTTATTCTATAGAACATGACACGAGACAAGCTTGCCCTGCTCAGTCTGAACATGTGCAAGCTCCCAGTCAAGCACAAAAACAGCTGGTTACCACCCGCTGCACCTACTGCCCAGCTAGTTCTGACAACTCAAGACTGCTCACAGGCGCCATCTCTGACTTCCTCATGATTTTACATAAAAAGAGGTATATGTCTATGCTGCAGAATAATGTATCATTTACCCCTAACATTCACTCAAAAACAAGTCATTGTGACCTCAAATATTAGAATGACAGAACTATTTAGAGTAACACTGGCCTCTACCTAATACAAGCTAAAAGAGCACAGGCCACACAGAAAGTTAAAGTTGTGTATGCTGCTATCAAGAGTGCAAACCACAAGTATTGTTCAAACATTCCAAAAAAAGACAGTAATAACATGGCACATTGGCAGACCAGGAAATTCAAGCATCAAGTACTCAGCTGGGTGTGTAAGAAAAAAATATTTGTCAAGAGATAGTCGTGCAGCCTGCTGAACAGGCAAGGAAAAAATAGTGTCCAGGACATCTAAAATCCTCCAATCCTATGTCTTCTCCATCACCAAATGAAAGTTTAAAGGAGAGAATGCTAGAGGGCAGAAGGGAAAAAGCAGCAACTAGTCACAAAGATCTAATTTTCTGTGTTTTCATGGACAGGATAAGTACAGTTAGACAAAAAAAATAGAGCTCAAGTGACAGGTGAGATAATTAGGATAAACTCACTGGATTAGAGTTCTCCCGCAATTCTGAATCTCTGGATATGAGGCTTAGGTCACTCAGACAAAGTGACTGGCTTGTATCCTGTGAAAAAAAGAAATGAAGTTTATACATATACATATATATATAAAAGAACTTTTTAAAGAGCAATACCACTGGCCATACAATGTAAGCTAAGCTATTCGGTCTAAATAGATTTTTAAAACCTACATAGAACATAAATTTCAATTCTAAAATTAGTTCATGAGGATCCAGCTAGAGGCTGGGACCACACACAGCAGGAACATGCCACCCTAATACACATATTACAGTTGAGTGTCCTGTAAAAGCCAAATCAGCTGCTCCAAACCTTAGCTTCTTCTAAAAACGTTGCCTTAAACTTCCTTTCAAGATATTTTTCCCAATGTTTACAATACTTGCACTAATTTAACATTTGCAATTCTCAAATTTTGATTAAAAGAAAGTGGAATTCTCAAATTCTTTTTTTCTGAAATAATTGAATGTGAATTTATTTTGGCTAATTTTGGCAAATATGACCATACATTGCTAAAATGGAAGTATTTGTAAAACCATTCTATTACCACCTTCTCAGATATAGATTGCTCATCTATTTATTCATAATAAAAACAAATAAATCAACATCTCCAGTTGAAGTACGAAGAAGTCTTTGCTGGAATTTAAGCAAAGTGTATTCCAAAGAATAAATTATTCCAGTATTTCAGTTTATTCTACAACATTATTACCAAAGCCAGAACAAAGATATAACAGAGAAACAGTATTTGAAAGTTGCTTTTGGTCTGGTCATATAACCTAGGCATGGTTCCAGTTCACACATTGCAGGAATGGTATTCAATCAACATTACTTCTATCTCTAATATCTGAAAAAAATATGTGCATTTGAGATAATATGGTATGTCTGAAAGCTCATTTATTTTGACTGACTATATCAAATGGTCTAATAAAAGATCATATCTTTCCCAATAAACTTAACAAATGTCATATAGCTGATGTTGCTTTCAGCTTCATAGAAAAATCAGTAATCTTTAAACAAACCTTAATAGTAGATATAGTAAAAATTATTTCTCTTTTTAGCAAAATAATGAACCCTGTAGAAACTATAGAAACTGGAGAATCCCACCTATGATAACGTCATATGCACATAGAGATAACTACAATCCTAAATTCTTGAAGTATTTCATCAGGAACAGTGAAATAGACCACAAACAGTCCAATACTACAGCAGAGTAATATCTATTCTGTAGTAGAAATGATTAGTTAGCTCTTACAGATACAAAATTGACTCAAAATATCCTGGCAAATATTGATAATGCATTGCTAAGAACTACAATAAAATATTTTTTTTCCCTGCAAATATGGGAAGAGTAGACACTATAGGTGCCTGATAGAGAAAAGGGGAATATTTGGTAGACCCAAGCAGGAAACTCACAGTGTTGTGGCTCCATATTACCTCCACAAGTAATATTTTACCCTATGGACACACTTCCTTCTCTCAGAGCTTTTGTGCCACATTCCTTCCTCATCTTTTATCATTTCTCTGCATGAAGGCAATGAGAGATGTTCTCAGGGATGTAAAAGCAAAGAGAAGGTCCTTTATTCTCAAATAAATTCTCAGTTTGTATATAAATGACTGAACAGAATATCTCATTGCTAAAGGCTCAGGAAAATAGCTGTCATTTTCTTTCGCTATCCAAGCAAGTGACAATTTATATGTATATAAGAAGGAAAGGATTGTCTTGTCAAAGGTGTAAACAGCTTTGCTTAAAGGTTTATGGTATCTCAAGACATTATAACATATTTCTGTTTTTTCTGCCCAATGATAAGTCAAATCTAAAAGTGGCTCTAAGCATTGTTTTGAAAATTCTCATGCACTATTTTTTATCACTGTAAGGAAACAAGAAATAGTAAACTGTGACATTGGGCAATACTAAACCTCAGCAGCTAAATCTTTATATTTTGATATATTTTACTGGAGTAAAACAAGATTTTCAGTAATAGGCTTCTTCATATGCACACATAAATATACAATATTAATTTAATGAGAATTAAGAGTAAACACAAAGAGCTCATCCACTTTTAAATCAAAATTTCTGACAGTCTTACTGAAATAGATAAGATGATCCTTTTTAACTAAGGCTAATTTGGTAGGAAAGAATTATAATGAAATAGTTAAACACCAAATGAAAGGGTCAGCTGCTTGCAAGATTAAACAGTAACTGATTTTTATTTTTCTCCTGGGCCTCCACAGCGCAAATATGTAATGATGCTTTAGAATTAGATGCCTTTAAAATTCTGGGCCAAATTCATTTCCCATGTAACTCCATTGACTTAATAAGGACATACCAAGAATAAATTTGGCCCAAAGGGTTTTAATATGACCTGAACAGTCAACCACAAATAAGACAGTGCCACTTAGTGGCAAGGAAAAAAGTTTTCAGCGTGTGAGAGAGAAAGACATTCAGACATACAGATGATTTTTGTGACGCTATTTGTGTTTGAAATTTTGATACTACCTTATCTGATAGCTTCCAGTTACATTAAGCTCATTATTGCCACAATATTATATGCATCTTTTCATATAAAAATACAAAAATGTCTCCAAAGAGGGAATGAAAGAGAACTCTTGTAATTAATGTAGCATTAAGAACACTCCCTTCACATTATATCTTCAAATTATAGCCATTTTCTAAAAAGGTTAGAATGCCTGTAAAAGGCATAAATATCTTACAGCTATTTGTATTTCTTATGCTTTAGTAATGTATGTGTCACCTTCCTGAAAAATCATCCTTCAAAAAGGTCTACAGTATTTCTTTTATGTAAGTACTTACAGAATTACAGTTATGGGGAGAGACACCGATACTTAATAGCATTTTAAATGGTGGTATGTAACTCATTATCCAGTGTAATAATATTCTAATTCCACGTAAGAATAAGGTAAAGGCAAAATGATATTTTCAATAGAAATCATAGAAAATAAGTCCAAAAGTACCCGCAAAAGGTTATGTAATCCGTCAACTA
>JAVCKT010025981.1:0-24653 GCA_032273925.1 Rhynchotus rufescens
CTCTTTCACTTTTCCATTAGCTACAGCCAACACCAATAAAATTTAAAAAAATAATGATAATAATAAAAAAAAATGATAAGGGGAAAGAGAGAATTGCACTTGCCCCAGCTGAAGTCCTGGTTTTCTGTGCTAATGTGTCATGCTTGTAGCACACTGCATCTGTTCACTTGACTCTTGCTCCGACTTCAGGCCTAACGCACAGCTTGTGTTGAGGCCTGGTGTATGCGGGAAGTAGCATGATTAGGCAAAAGCAAGAACAACAGGCACACCAGATGCTCAAGGACAAAAAAGCCCGCTATCCTTGCAGTTTTATAACTGCTTATTAACATCCGATAGGACCAAAATGCTTTGGAATTAAGTATATCCTTTCCTAGAAGCTGAAATGACCAATAGGGATGGTACAGCTCAAACATCCAAGTTGAAAGGTATTAATGTCCCTGGGCTGAAAGGTATAAACACATCAGCTCAAACAAGCAGCTTTTGGAATAGATCCATGAGCAGTCAGATGCAAAGGCCTTCCTGCTTCCAACACAATACAGGGAATGTTACCTCATGGCATCGAGGAGGAAGGGTGAGCATTATCACTGTTAATCTGGTAAATATTTTGCTCAGAAGCACACAATGTTAAAGAATTATGAAGTTAATTAAACTTTTAGGAAGCTTTGCTTGCCTTCCCAAGATGTGCAGGATTTTCTGTGGTTCCAAACTGTGGTCAAGCATTTAGTAAGTATGGTTCCAGTGAGCCACAGCCTGGTTCCAATGAGCCACAGCCTCTTGCTTTAGAGATGATTTATTAAGTGTTTTTCAAGCTGTAGCTCGGTTGATTTCTCAGACTATGACTGCAGAGCCAAGAGCCCCTAGATTGGGCTCTATTTTCCAACACCTTCAATGTCAATGATATCTAACCTGTCACAGAGCAAGTCAATTGTTAAGCAGACTTACATATTGTGCAGAGAATGGAAGGGAGCCATGAACATACAGTCTAGTTTTACTAAAAGAGAAGAGAAATCAGAAATGCCAAAAGCCATCCTCAAACACACTATGCCAGTTGGGAATAGGCAGCAATAGCGAGCAAAGAGCATGGTGAAGAGAGATGAGTGACGCAGCACTAACAAAGGGGCTAAAGTTCAAGTGGATCATGCCCCTGACCAAAGAGATTTAAGCCAGCATGTCCATGGCTAGAAAGTTAGAAGAGTAGTTGCTTATGACCCCTCCTTTGAGAAAGATCAGAGAGATAATAGAATTATTTGAACCATAATTATTTGTATGTTTTTCCTATTCAGCCAGGCACTTCCTATCAGATATTGTTTTTCACTTGGTCCCTTCTGCATGCTTACAAAGTGAACCAAAAAAAAAAAAAAAATCTTCTTAACATATCAGAGAACATATTTGTTAATAAAACATAGTGTGCATCCTTTCAACTAAGGAAACTACTTTTTGAAGGAGTTAGCATAGTGTTTGGTCTGGTCTGTAGCAAGGGACGATGACAGGGAGAGAGGGGAGAGGGCAGCAGAGGTTTTAGTGCCATTAAATTCTCCCCTACACATCCTTCCTGAAAAGGAAAGATTGCTATTACTTGGTAGGTCAAATAGTCATTTATTGTCGCAATTACAGGTCTTTAAATAAAATTTAATTTTTTTATTCTGTCCTGCTAATGGAGGTTCTTCAAGAGATATCAGAAAATGAGTAAATTAGCCAAGAGAGAAAAAAAAAAAGAAAAAAAAAAGAAAAAAAGAAAAAAAAACACTAAAATGCAAGCATTTAAGAGCAATATGATCTAATGAACTACATGAACTACATAGTGATATTAATCTCTAGAGATATTCCCAATTAAAGACACAGAACCCACCACTCAGGTCACCTGGTAAGAACAGCACTTTAGCTGGCACAATTTATCACTGAACTGAAACAAACAAACCACTCTAGAAGATGAATTTTTAGTCAAATGAGAAATCAAGTTTGGAACGTCTTTACAACCATGATGTCTCCAAATTCAAAAACCTTCACTTCATACCTATAAGCCTGCCTCACGCCAGCAGTAACCTGGAGACTGAACCACTATACAGTTTATCCATGTATTCCTCCTGCACTGAATGGCACCACACACGCATGCAACAGCTCTTTCATATCAGATATAAGTACAGGAATCACAACATAGTCTATTCATCCCATACACTATATGGATTTCTTTAGCAGTCCCAGACAGAAGCTACACATGGAGATACAAGAGCACCAAAGTCTTTTGCAGCTCCCATAGCTTGTCTTCAACACACTTTAATAAAATAGCCACCATAAAGCCCAGATTTCCTTTCCAGATCCTTTACTTATTTCTCTTAAGTGCATTTTATTCCTTAGGCAATAGTTGTCCTCCTCTAACCTGGCCAAATCGCCAATATCATCTTGTTGCCAGGCTCTGTCCTTCAGTATGGAGAGATGCTGCCCTGGCTCTTCATTCTGCAATCTTTAGCCTCTCAGCTGGGACCTGATTCTGTTCTGTCTTGCTCCAGTTGTGGAAGGCAAGCCACTCTCTGCATGTCTCTTTAGCTCTCACAGCTCTCTCCATGAGCATTTTTCCTCCCTGAACACAGCTCAACCACTGCGGCCTTTCTCTTCTGTTATAGAAGATGGGGCAGCATGTGCCACTGATTAGTAGCTGTAGCTTAGGAACACCTGGTTCATCACCCTGTGGCAGGACACTTTGCTTTGTGTTGCATAAATCTGAAACTATACAGACAGTGGTGAATTAGTACTTATTTCCAGTGTTCTACCTGAATTAAAAAAACAAAATAAAAGCTGCATCTGCTGTTATCTAGAGCAAGCCACAATTTTCAGATAGACTTAGAAACTACTTTTGTATTGAGGGGGGGAAAAAAAAGTGACCTCTACTAAAGGCACTAGAGATTCCTGAATTTCAGATTTCCAAATGGTGCAATGGAAATCAAAGTCTTTTCTTTGTAAATTCTGTAGAACAAAACGTATCCTTAGATAACCAAAACACAGCTAATTCAAGTCAGTATGCATCAGGGATAGATTTCTATCTCTCATTTAAAATGCAGCTCTACAATTAGTCTGAAGAAAAGAAATAGACTCTCTATTTTTTGCATTTCACCTCATCTGCTGCTGGGAATAAAAAGTAGGCAGTCTCCCTTGTGATATTCTGGAACTCCTAACACTGCTAAAGGCTTCTGAAAAGTTTGGGAAGATTCATGAGGAAACACAAACAGGAAAAAAACAGAGGTCAAACAGTAAAAGATAATATCTTAAGGAAATGTAATTTCTGAAGACTATAATAGTACATGCCTTCCACTTTTTCCCTGACTTTCTGACAACATAAAAACAGAGTGGGCATACAATGATGAGTTTGCATTAGTATTGATAATTTTTTCTGCATACAGTAGCTAAATAAAATAAATATTAGCTTACTATCATACAAGGTGAGGAATAAAAATTCTTTGAGATTGCCAAAATCTCAACATGAACCTACATTGAAATACCATGTCAAAAAAACAAACAAAAATAAACACTATTAATACAATATATGTAACTTTCTCTCCAGAAATGCAGGGGGCGAGGAGTTGGAAGAGGTAAGTCTGAAGAAGAGATCTATTTCTAAAACAGGGCTTGACAAGGTGTTCCTGCTAAAGTCTCCACGGTCATCCTGTGAGTCACTCCAGAACTTCTGTGGTGTAAGCAGCTTTGTAGCTGTGTTGTTCCTCCTAGTTCACAGCTAAGTAATATCCCTCTGTTCTGTACTATCAAAGTTAGTGAAGTGTCTGACAGTTTCATGTTTTCTACAGGAAACACTGAATTCTGCCAGTGAAGCGTGTCCCCAAGAACCATCGCATCCTGGCCCACTGTTTCGTAACCACCACACATTTCCAAGTCATGCAAAGGTGCAACGGGACTACACAGCATAAGCCTAGCAGAGCTACTTTGCCACTGCTCTCTGTCTCCTGCTCCTATACCTGCATACAACTGTTTTCCCTTTGTACCTTACAAAGGGAGAACATGGCCTTAGGTCTACAGCTGCTGAAGGGATAGAGAACCCTATCAACTTAGATGTTCAGGTTAGTTTTCTTGGGAAATTTTCTCTTTGGTAAAAAACTAAACTGTAGACTCAGATTTGGTAGAGGAAAATCAAGGTACAAATGAAACAAAGGTGCATAGGGAAGAATTCTTTCTTCTGCCTTTCTTACCAGGCCCACCTAAAAATAAATACTTATGTCTATACTGTGAGAAGATGGATGGAAAAGAAAGTCAGCTTCAGGGAATGAGAAATATGATGCTAAACGCACATAAATCTTCAATATAAGATCTCTAACAATCCTGAAGAAAGAAAATTGGCTGTAAATTCCTTAAGTGTTTGAAGAATGTTTTTGTTGAATGTGTGTTATATTAGGAGTGATCAAGTGGAAAGAGGAACACATTTTTACAAGGAGAGAGATGCTTGTCTAGTGCATGCTGGATGTAAGATATAAATTCTCCAGAAGAACATGGGAAGAGCACACTCCTCTGAACAACATACTTGTGCAAGAGCTCTTGAGTTAGCTCAAAACGCGGATAATAGATGACCACCACAGGTGGAATTCAGGGAAGCTAACAGTAATGTGGGGGCAAGAGTAACATCAGCAGCTAAAAAGAAGTTACCAGTACAGGAACAAAGGGGCAAATGCAGAGTAGCCTCGTACACCCCTGTGTATCTACTTTCATTAACAAAGAGGGTGACACTGATGGTCTGCACTTTTAGGAATTATACAGAAAAGCCAGGAACACTACATTCTTCAACATCCATTTACTACTAACATAGTTAGAGATAGCGAAAAAAAATTCCTTTGTCTTCACAGAATGGCATCTCAAAACCATTCTGTGGCACGAAGTGGCCAGTTGTCTGCCTAACTGCTGTCATTTTTTGAATTTATTTGATACAGATGACATCCAATCTGGCTGATAGCCACAGAGAATTGGGGCCTGACATCCAGATCCACACTGCCAGACATCCAAAAGATGCTGTTTCTGAAGATATTTTAAATACATTACACTCTTACTTCCCTTACCTATTAACAAAGTCTTAAGTTGCAGAAGACCTGAACCTAAGGCACTCTACACAGGTAATGTGAGAGTAGATGAACCTTGAGAAGAGTCGGTCTCTTTCAGGACACAGGAGAACCAAAAACAAGGACATAAGGAACCTTATGTAAGGACACAAGGCCCTGTGCAGCCTTTAACTTGAGGATTCCAAGTAAATTTCAAGCCACATGCCAGAAGTCGCAGTCTCTGTTGATGATACCAGATGCAATATTTATGCCTTACATCCCCACAACAGCCATTACACCATTTGTAAGGTACCAACAGACCTGGTCCTGCAGAATTCCTTAACATATAAGCATATAAGCATTAAATAAAGTAGTAAAATGATAGGTATTGGAAGTCTTGCAAGCCCTCACAGCTTATGCCCTACTCTCCCCAGTTATTTGGTATAACTGTGAAGAAATTAATGGCCAAAAAAAACATGAGGTTGGTTTCCTACTCCATGCAACCATTTACACCTATTCACAGTATCTTGAACAGCCACGTGAGTGGGCAGTTTCTGTAGACAAAAATAAATCAATCTGAATTTTCTACAGAGAATGAGAAAAGCAGAGAACTGAGCATTCAGATGTAGAAGTAAAGCTATCCATTTTAATAATAAAGGCAATTATATCACAGTTTCTGTGGACATCAATATATATTGTTTCAGGTACTCCATTGACTTATATCTTGCCTAATAGGTATGGCAATGAATTTACTTAGGGGAGTATGCCCCGGCAGCATCTGATATTTCTGTATTTATTTTATTCTCATTTCACTAAGACGACTGCCTAATCTGCCTGTTGTAACAATGGCAACACATCACATTTGACATGGAAGACCAAGTTTTGAAATGAAAACAAAGCTTCAGGATATTTCTTAGCTTCCACTAACTCTTCCTGCATAAAAAGACAATTTAAGACTAGTTCAATGTAGATGGGAACTTCTGAAATCTCTGATAATTTGTTGGGACTTTCTAGTTTACTAACAATAGTCTACACACACGTAGTCTACTAACACATCTAGTCTACTAACACATGCCTACAAGTAAAATCTTCTAAATATTTTTAAACAAAGTTTTAAGAGTACTATTTTATTGTTAATGAAGAAAAATAGCAATGAACAGGAGACTTAAGTTCATTCTGAGCAAGGCACAGCTTTGAGGATGGTATAATTTTCCAACCAAGTTGCATCTATGCTCTTAGGGGGAAAAAAAACTATGAATTATTTCATCAGTGTCAGTATTCCCAAATACTATGACTTAGTCACCCTCTGGTTACTCAGCTCAAGATTATTCAGCTTGCATACATTTCTTGCATCTAATTTAATACCTGTAGAAGAAAAACACCAGTGATTTCAGTAGCTTTGGGATCAGACTTTAAATCTTTTATGTCCATTAAGACAACCTGTGAAAGGTGCAAATTGATGTGTTTATTTCAGTGACATGGACCAGACCCCAACAGACAGTGGGCTGAACTTGTCAACCCAGTTCCACATCATGTCACATACAACCAGCAGAAGGTAGAGATTGTTGATCTTTCCCAGCTTAGGCCTGATTTAAATTGATCTCCTAGAGCTGATGGACTCTGTTTCTATTAACATATTTCATGGTGCAGAGAAATGGTTACATGCACGTATGAAAATAAATGAACTGAACTTGATGAAAAGACCTTCTTAACCTCCTACTGACATTGGTTCCCTCAACTATTCAGGAAGAAATCTATTGCCTGCAGCTAAAAGTAAAAGCAAGAAAGGATAAAAAAAAAAAAAAGGCATAGACTTTAAGCTCACTGTGTGGTGCTTTAGAGTCCAGTCCACAAATGCTATTAGCATTAATCAAGGTAAGAGGACAGGATAACGTGTGTCCTGGTAGACACAACCTGTAAAAATCTAAGAATTGGAACTTCACAGAGTAGGGAGAGAGAAGGATGGGTAGTTGGATCTTCCCTACTTACTAAAATAGTGACCCACAGAGCATAATGAGGAAAACATGGAGAGCTCATTTCCTATATTGACTTTTGGAAAGCATTGCAGACTAATAAGCAGCGCACACTAATAAGCAGCTGTCACCAAGGTGGGTAGAGCAATAAAATCCCAACAGTCAAGCTGAACAGATACAGTCCATTACTTATTGAATCATGCCCATACAGGTCTTTCAAATGAATGATTACGGCAGTACCAAAGGTCTGTGGACTGCAATATTGTATTACAGCTCTGGTTCATAAAATTTTACAATGTATAAGTAAAAAATTAAATGCTACTGAAGACATAAGCATTTCTCTTTCACATATGCATCAGCCATATCCAGCAATGGCTGAGACTTCAAATGCATACATGATGAATTTCTAGGAAACTGGCCGAAAACTAATACAATTCAGTTACATGATCTCCAAAAGACATCCAACAAAGTCTTGTTTTTGAGTATTTACAGCTGATATTAAGATGATTTGACTATTGCTGAGCTACTGTTTATCCTTATTCTTTATTTTGGGAACAGTTCAGTCAGCTTATAGGCAAATGAGCCAGAACCAAAACACATGCTTGCTGACATGTATTTTGAAGTAATAATCATGAAGAACAATATTCCAGCTAGGACTACATTAACTGGGAAACTACATGCCACATCTAATTCCAAGTATGCACAAAAGTCTAAGTGTCTGCCTTATTGACACAGCAAACCTTCTCTGAAAACTACGCTTCTGTTCAAATAATATTATTACTTTTGTTAGAGATGGTTAGAGAGTATTCTCCAAATACTGATTGTGCCAAATTTGAGTAAGCTTTTATGTTGTGCAGTATTCTAAATCATTACCATTATTTGCAAATATCTCTGGAAATGCATGAAGAAAATTACAGGCAAACAGTCTTATCTGTTCACTGTTCATACAAGGTATTGAACCCTCATATTCTCTATTTCACATTCAGGACTCAAAATTACTTGTGTGATTAATCTGTCTGCTAAAATAAGTACATTGTATCAAAATACTTAATTTGTTCAAATTGTGTCCTTTAGTCTTGAAGTTTCTTTTGAAAGATCGAGCACAGTCTAATAAAATTGCATCTCTGCTACTGCTGAGATATTTATGCTTTCCTACCCCCAGGCACCAATATTAGGCCAGTTCAAATCTCTAAAAGAAAAGTCAAATCAACTCTAGCATATCTCTGTATTTGCTCATCACTGCCAATATCCTGGAGCAGGTTTCCTGCTGGTATAAGTAGGCTTAATCTAACAGCTTTCACTCATTTATATCAGCAGACAATACACAATTGGAATGTACACTTAGAACTGATTTCTGGAAGTGCTCCTGTTGAGAATAACCTTTACCAAATGCTAAGATCCCAATGAAATTTCTGAAGAAAGATTTCAACACTTGATTTAATTACTTCATCTCTGAAAAAGCAGGAATTTATTGATAACTTTTTATTGAGCAGTATCTTAATAAACCAACACAAAACGTCACTTATGGCCTTATGCCGGTAAACAACAGTGATGTAAACCAATTTGTTTTTCTATTGCTATTCCTATACAATGTAAAACAAGAGCCGGGCAAGAAAAAATCATACTCTTAAAAAATAAAAATGCATCTACTCCTGTAGAGTATATATTGTTAGGTTATAATATCCAGACATGCATGTAACAACTGAATTATGATGATTAAACAATTTCAAACTGCCACAGATATCAGTGGGAATAGACATATCAGTTCTCAGTTCTCACTTTGCCTAGATATGTTTGCCCCAATTAAAAAACTACGAAACAAAAGATACTGTATATGAAAAGGAAACTCTGCACAGATTTTAGAATATGCTAAAAAAAAAAAAAAAAAAGAAAAAAAAAAAAGCCCCAAAAAAATGCTATACAAATTAACTGTTACAAAGAGGCAATAACCAAGTCAATTTGCTTTCATATCTATGGCATCTTGGCATCTGACAACACCATTTTGGCAGCTTTAGGAAAAAAACTGACACTCGGGCCCTCTTCATGAATTTCTGTATATAACTATAAGGATTTCTTCAGTTTGTCCCAGGTTTTCAAAGCATTCAGATCTGAGCCACCTTCAAAAGTCACTCCACACACCAGAGCAAACATTCGCACCAAAAGAACTTGTGGTGTTGTCACTTTCATTTAACCTCCCCCAAAATTTATTACTAGCTTTTTCTGTGTATGGTGCCTCTACATTCTCATTTATTTCCATTCACTTTATAAGCTTACACCAATTAAGAAGAGAAATGTTACTGGCATAATTCTGCTTGAACTGGTACCAATGGTGCAATTTTGGCATTAGATGACATTAACTGCTTTAGAAAGCAGTTAGCAATAGATTAATGAAAGTTTCTCAAGAAAACATCATTGTTTAAAAATTGGTTTAGAAACTACTTCACATTAAAAAAAAAAATCACAGGCTTTTATGACTGAGCTCTTTGGTTTTGCTTTGTTTATGTTTACCCTGTGTTTAATCTCAGTAAAGAGTACACGCAGTAAACAAGTAAGAAGAAATACAAATTTTGATGAGTAAAAATAAGATAATGCATCCTCAAGTAAGAGAATTATCCTATTCAATACTACTACTAATTAAATAAGTTATGTAGAGGACCCAAACCATGTTTTCTGGATTAAAAAGATCCAGGAAATCTTACTAGTACTTACTGGACCGTAAGAGGTTTGAAGGCATGTTATTATATTTCACTGAACATTTTGGACCACATCTAGGCATACCACAACTTTTTTTCTTTTTTTTCCCCACGACTAACTGCTTAAACTTACAAAATACTCAAAAAAAAAAAAAAAAAAAAAAAAAAAAAAAAAAGAAAAAGCAGCACTACGGGAAAATTGAGGGTGAAGAAGAAACTACCTAGCAACTCGAGGCATAAAGGTACTTGCCAAGGGAACCTGAAGCAGCGCGAGGTTTTGAGGTAGCCCTGCCAGGCTGCCTCCTACTATAAATTTTTCAAAGCAAATGACATAGGTTTTAATCAAAAGTGAGGTTTCTTTACAATATCAACTAGAAAATTTATGTTAAAAAGGAGTAAAAACTGAGTGACAGAAATAGTTTTACCCTGCTTTCCCCCACGTGCTTGTACCCATGCAAACCAACCCTTGTTTCTACACTCAGTTGCAGTCATTTAGTGATGAGCTGCAGCAAATTCCACCCAGTCCTCTATGGCTCCCTTCTTATCCTGGCCAAGGAGCTGCTCCACATATTTCCTCAGCTCCTACACAAACAGGAAGCTCCCAGGTCTGTGATGCTGCCAGAGAATTCCTACCCTCACTGCGCCCAGTAGTTCCTGCAGGGAAGGAGCAACCCATCCTTGCTCCTACCTGGAAAGCTACCTGGCCTAGAAGGATAAAGCCTGAACACAAATAATTCAGACATCATTTGTTACAGTACCAACACCTGTTTGCTTAAGAAATGTTACAATATGTTTATATTTCTGTAGTGTAATTAAACCCCATCTTTTGACTAGTAAAGTGAAGCCAGGTCTAAGGTCATGTGAAAGAAATCAATGCAATGGGTTCCATCAATTCCCACTGTTCTGGCATTAAGTTGTCCTGGCTAGTCTGGTCAGGATATAAATAAACAGAAAACAAAGCACATTTTAAACAGACTGGCAGTCATCTGATAGGATTAAGCTATCTATGAAGTGTAGAAACAACAAACAGATGCGTTTCCAGAGGAGTCCCTGCAAGGGCTACTCTAATGCTAATTAACTTTATCAGTAGTGATTTTATTTTCATCCAGATCAGCGATAACAAAGTTTGCAAAGGAAAAAAAGATTGGGGATAAACAGCAAGAAGGTGAAAAGACAGATTCACAGCAACTGAGGATCAGCTCTGTAAACTCTGTAATCTAGGGCACAACTGAAAGGTGCGCACAGTAAAATATCAGGTTAAATATCTGGGTGCTTAGAGAAAGGATTTCAAGAGGTTACCTTTAGCTAAAAAGACTTCACTTCTGTAGCTAGCAGAAAAAAAAAAATATGTGAATAGCTTTTGTCAGTGTTCCCCAGCAAAAATGTACTTTCACGGTAGTGAATAGCAGGAGTTTTACTTAACTAAATCATGTACTGCAATTAATATATTTAGAGAATGATATGAAATGGGAAACGCATTCCTACTTACCAAGAACAGGCAGGAACTGCATTCAAATTTTGATTCTTAGAGAGTGAAAAGAGACTGAAGAAAACAGAATAAAAATTGCTAGGAGAGGCGGTAAGATTATTTTGAAGAAACGAAGTGGGAAATAATGTATTTTTCAAGAAATGTTACCTAGCTTGCCAAAGTTCAGCAATCATATTTCAAGAAGGCCTTGACAACATAAATGGGAACACCTGCAACCATGTAGTCTATCTAAAACCCAACTGACCTATGCTGCCTGTTAGTGACAAATATATGCAAAATTAATTCTTAAACTTTTATTCTATATCTGATGGTTCTTATACACTACTCTCTATGCTGTCTATGCTTATATAGAAGCATTCTGAAAGTGTTGGGGTTAAGTGACAGGTCAATTGGTATCAAATCTTCAAGAATTACAATGAAGAATTGGAGGAAATTCAAAGAGCCACAAAGAGAAGCAGAATAAAGAGACTAGATTAGGTTAATTCAACTTATTTTCTTTTCAAAGAGAAAGTTAGAAGAAGAAATGATTGCAGGAACTTTTATGTTACTATTATCTAATCTGATGCCACAGTCCTCTAATCAAAAAGACAAAGGGACAAACAAGGTCTAAGACTTCAAAGCAGATAAATGTTGATGAGAAATGAGGTACAAATCTTAAGCTGCAAATACAATCCATCACAACAAATTACTGAGTGTTTTAAGTGCTTTCTCTTTTATTGCAAATCTTTGAACCAATACCAGTTTGAGGGTTTTTTTTTTTTTTTTAAGCCTTTAAGATCAAACGGATGACAAGACTTCTGTGACTGTCTGTGCTAAATTATACAGTCAGACCAACTATTTTTGAGAAAGCATCCAGGCCTTAAAATTTAGAAACCAATCCATGGGCTGAGTACTGGTTATGGTAACACACCCTACTCATACCCCCAGCAAGATCAAAGGTGTACCAGGTAATCTGCATAGATTTTGGAAAGAAAGTCCCTACCTTAAACAGCCTGCAATCTCCACAGATAAAGTAGGTTTCAAGCTATAGTGAAATAGATGCACAAAGAAGCAAGATGACTTTGATCAAGGTTAGTCCCAACTATCCCGGCCACAGTGTGCCCCAAAATATGAATCAATTCACTGTTAACACCAATGTCATAGTCACTCTTATTTTATCAGAACTAATTAGACAGTCTTAGGTTGTGGTTAACTGAATCGATGCTTTTCAAGGACAACAGAACCTTCAATGTCTCTCCTGTATCAAAATCTTGCCTATAAGGCAAAGAAAACAAACAAACAACCTACATAGGCTACATACAACACACACAATTGCCTTCAACTAAAATTCTTGGTTTAAAGTTAATAGATGAAATGCTTCCAAAATGCTCATGTTACAAGAGCTGTTATTTTAATCATTATCTTCCAGATGCTTTGTCAAAATGCAAGTGCCATTATGCTGAAATAAGTTATATACATTCACTTCTGATGCGCATCTATGTGCAGACAGCAACAAAATCCCTTTGAACAGAACACGAGGATGTCTGAGCTTGCTTTGAAAACTCAAGCTCCATCATCTTAAAAAAGAGAATTAACTGAATATAGCATTAGTTTATAAAGATGTTTTATCTACAGAATAGCACTATCAAAGCCTATCTTCACCTGGATACCAGAACTGGAACACCCTACAGATGGGATATCCCATGTATTGGGATATCTAAGTACAATGATTCAACTGTCTTTTGGGCCAATAGCCCACATATTTCTTGCTCTTGAGTCAACAATGGAAATTAATGATTTATTTCTCTTCTAAAACATTTATTTTCACAGTCTGGAAAATAAGATTTGTGGTGCCAAAGGCCCACTCACATAGCATAAATATATTTATATGTTCTTGTAATTATATTTATACTATACCTGAGGGACTACAACTCTGCAAATAAATCTTGTTATTTTCTAATCTATGCAAATAAAATTTCTATAGAAGAAATAAATCATTTGTCCCACTACAGAGTTCTCTTCTCCAGAAGCAGGAAATTATGTTATCAGTACTGATGCCCTGTCAATCAGTAATGGTCAAGTCCCACCAAACCATGGCAAGTTCCACCTTCCAATTAGTTGGATACTGTAATTTACTACATGGGAAACGAGCAGTAAAAAGAAAATATTCAGTGACTTCTGTGACTGGTTAGCTGCATATATGCTTGTAACAGTACTTTGCTGGGACACGTACAGGGAGTTCACTGCACTGGGCATTGCAGCTGAAGAACCCCTGAGCTAACTGACTAAACTAGTTTCCCTCCACAGTACGGTGCAAGTAAATCCCTGATGATATTCTGCTTCTCTGAAAATAAATGGGGTAAGCCAGACAGATGTGGGGGCAAGTAAGTTTAGGAAGTGCAGATATTTGCCATGCAGTCTTAATCTTGCTAAAGTAAGCAAAGCAATTCTCAATTTAAACACATCTAGCTGCAAGAAGAATTAATCCTGAATTTAATCTAGTTTACTTTCTTCAGTAGCACCAGTACAATAGCATCTGGGCATCCTACATTATTTAATTGCATTTATCCTCACAGTAGCTGTGCAAAGAGGAAAACACCATTACTGCTATTTGACAAGTGGAGATCTGAAGCACAAAGAAACTAAATGACCTCAGCAAGGTCACATGCAAGTCTGTTTCAGGGAAAGCAGTAAATCCCAGATTTGCTGAGCCTTCTGACAACATAATCCAAAAGGACTACCTGCTTATGTCTTTTGCCTGCTAGTAACAGAGATTCTCCCTGAAAGGAGATGTAGTATTTGCCTCATAACTGTCTGAATCAAACTGTTTGTTCTCGGTGTCAAAAAAAAAATGTAAATAAGGCAAACCAAAAAATAAACTATGAAGAGGAGCTTGGCCTCAAAGACATTCTGCACAGGACCATAAATGCAAGTGTAAGTGATAGTCCACCAAAGTCTTCATAAAAGCAGTATTCATTCAAAACATACTATTCGTGGTGACAGCATTGCAGCACAATGAGATACACACTGGGAAGCATAATGTACTTCACACACTGAGCAATCCTCCCTTCTCTCTTTTTTTTTTTCCCCTTCATACATAGTTCATCCTCCCTCTTTCTTCCTCTCCTCTTCTTATCATTAAAGGAAGATAAGTAATAGTAATGAAGTTATGGATACCTGTTTCACAGTCATTTTTACCAGTTCCCTAAGAAAGATGGAGCTTAGAATAAAAATGCTTCGTGTTCAAACTGTTAAGTCTAGCTCTATAATTGCTGGGACATGCCTTGCACACAGCTAGGCCTCCTTCCAAAGGATCTCTTTTTGCAAAGCATCATGGCATGGGACAGAAGGAAAGATTCTTGAATTACACATTTTAGGAAAAAGAAGGTGAATAGAAAACAAGGTAATTGAAAAGATGCTCAGATACACGGTTTAGGGAAGGCAAACACAGAAGCAAGTTAATTTACTGGGAGGTCAGGGTAGAATCTGGCTTTCTTTTCCTCTGGTATGGGCAAAGGACTGCAGAGACTGTAAGAAGCATATAAATGCCAAGTAAATATTTCATCTGATAACATCTATAAAGAATTGATACCTTATACAAAATTGGGTGAAAAGGCAGTGGGAGGGCAAAAGGGAAAGGTGAATTAGTGAATGAAGCATTGATTAGAAATCGACATACATATTATATTCTAGTTTGCCAATACTCATTAAGCTATTTTGAATATTTTGTTTCACTAGTTGTAAAATACAACTTGATTATTACTAATATAATCACACAACAAGAATGCTGGCTTGGTGTTAATCAAGCACTTCCATTTCTACCAGTGAGAAAAGCTAAGTACTATTACTTATGCAAGGATATTTCAGGAGATCTTAAATTTCTGCTGGCAAAATGGGGAGAGGAGGAAGACATCAGTTAAAGAATGGTGACCCAGTGATTGTCTCTCCCGTGCTTCATAGTTAGCATTCCTGCTCTTTGAGACCTTACATATTGCAGCACCAGAAAGTCATCCTGCTTTTGCTGCAGCACCAACTATTTACCATGAACAAACTTTTCCTAGGAAGCCAATTTTTGAGCACTGGGCCCATAGCAGTGCAGGTGCAGTTTTAAATCTAGCTTGAAGTCTCTGCTTCAGCGGAGGTTTGTCAGAAGCTGGCAAGCCTGTAGCCAAACCAGGAGTTTTCACTCAGCCAACTGCCTTTTGACAAATGGCCTCCTCAGGACTTCTGGCAGCTGTTACAGCTCAGCATTTGGGGACTGCTCTAATCAATAGGGCAACTGGTCGACGTATTGGCCATAAGGTCAGAGCGCTGCAGCCTGTTCTCCTATTTCTGCACATTGGCCAAGACAAAATGAAAAAAGCATGTTTTACTGGATAGCACATATTTTTCGGAAGACACTTTAGACTGTTGTACCACAGAGGTCATTTACTAAGCTGTCTGATTTATTAAATGAAGCGAATGCCCAGTTTCACAAGATTAGGGAAAAGGTCTGAATTTGATTTCTTGTGTGGCAGGAAATTGCATTCTGCTTATGAGTACTTTACACAGTAAGAGCCCATCCAAGACAGCTCTAGTCAGTGTAAATGAGTCTGCAACACCTGATCATCTTGAATGCGATGGTGCAGTCCTCCCCCTACCAAATCCTCCGACCTCCGCAGCATCCCTCACATAAGGTCCACAAATGCTGCATCATAACAGGGACTAATATGGGTGACTATGTTATGTTCCTGTGCACTGTGGGCAATCCAAAAATCAGTAGAAATAGAAATACTGCCTATCCCAACTTATGATCACTAGTCAATAGTTAGCAATGTTTTTTTGATTTTCAGAAGTTTTCCAATAGAGGTATGCAGTGAGAATATTGGGTTTAAGCTTCCTATGGGTAAGCTTGATTTCCTAGACCCCTTTTGTGAGCGGCTTTGAAACGTTTCACAGCTCTTGAGGAATCCACAAGTACCAGATTAAAAAATGAAATAAGCCTAAAACACACACCCATACTCTCTAGTTCAGCTTTATCAGAACAGTGGAGCAAATAATCTTTCCCAAGGTCATCACTACAAACAAATTAAACTTGCAATTTGTTAGAATGATTAAATTCCCCAAAGGAAGAACATAAATCTCTCCAGTATATGGGACATCCCTGCTATCTCATTTCACACTTCATATTTTCATTAGCTGGCACCATGGAATGTGCTCCCTGTCTCCATATGCTCCGATTTCTAAAACCATCTACAGATTTATGCAGCTTTGGCAGGTGAGGCATTCAGACTCAAACTTGGCAAGTCTTCCCCATGATGAGGCATCTTGGTGTCAATTCTTCCCCATTGCTTTTGCTGGCAGGCTTCTCCCTGGGACCAGTAGGAGACCACCCTGCTGCTGCCTAACACTTTGGGATGTGACTTTTACTTGAAATTCTGCATAAGCCTGTTCGTGCATAGGTGAGAATACTACAGTCATTATTGCATTTTTGTGCTGACCTTTAAGCTTCTCTTGTTACAGTACACACACTCTTTATGCTCACTGAGCTTTCCTTTTGAATCAAGAGGTGAAATCTTATAAGATAGAGGTTGCCTGCTTTTGTGTCAGCTTTTGTGAAAAGAAAACATAACATTTACTTTTTGTATTGGAACAATGCACCTGGGAAACCACCATCACTCTCTTTAAATATGAAATTCCATTTGCCCAGGAACTGCAGTTGTTGCTGTCCAACATGCAATCATTTCCTTGTGGGGCTTCTCTCCAGATCCTCCTGGAAGGATTACTTTGAACTTTGTTTGCCAAAGACCAAGGAGAGTAGCATCACATGTTGTTTAATCAGAAAAAAATGGCTGATCAGCTCAAGTGAGATAGAAAGACATTTTTTCCTAAACCTGGAAAGAATTAAAAGGACAGGCAAAAAGAAAAGTTGGGGTCAAATTCCTATGAGATTCAAAATTGGATTGATGAAGTACATTTTGGGAAAGAGAACAAGAAGACGACCAATGTATAGGCCAGGTTATGGCATCTGTCACTCTAAAACTGGTAATTTAAACAAAAAAAGTCAGTAGTTACTCATAATTTTCAACTATCTATTAGAATATCATGCAATTTAATAGAAATTAATACCTAGGCATCATCAGTATGTGGGTCAATTATAGAAGAGAAAGCCAAACATTCAGTTGGAATATACAAGCTCTAACAGCGAAGGCTGCACAGGAAAAAACAGAGCTACTGTATGGATGAGTCAACATGACCAGTCCATTACTGTCTCACAGGTTGACTGCCACTCAGCAGCCCTTGCCAAGAAACTTCCACTGACATCTTGTCTATGGAAAGTCAACTAGAGAAAAGTTTTCTCCATTTCTGTTTTTTATTTCTATTTTATTTAATTCAATTTTTTGCTGGCGTGGCAAGAAAGAGTGGAGGTGTCACATTTTGTCCATTCAGCTAAAGTCTTTGACCCTTTCCGTGTAATCCAGTTTTCCAGTATGCTAGGTTGGACTGTGTGAGACACAGAATGCAGGTTTTGGAACTCTAGAAAAATCTGGCAATTTTAGAAAAGGATGCTGTGTTATAAGTGTTAGAAACGGATGCTGTGTTATAAGTGTTAGGTATTAAAGAACTGAGGAAAAAATAAACAAACAACAACAAAAAAACCTTTCCAAAATCATGTGAGTTTTAGCAATTTCTGAAAGGAGCCTTGGACACATCCTGCTTTCAATAGCGCTGATGCTTCCTCACTTAAGTATCAGAGAAGCATCCTGGCAATACACAGAACCTGCTTCTTGCAAGGTTACCTCATCTCTTTTGGAATTTCCTCTGCCACACTAAGGTGAAGGCTGATGAATTTAATCATTTCTATAGGTAAGTGATGCCACAGCTTCTCATTACGTATAATATGCATGTCCTTGGTCATCCTGAAGTTGAAAGGGGCAAGAACTCAAAATCTCTCAGAGTATTCCAGGAACTTCCCTCAGCAACTGCAGCATAGGAGTGATTTGTCAGCACGTGCTTTCACTTACTTCAGCAAAAGCTTTTATTTTGATGCAGAGATTCTTGTTCCTCCTTATTCTTCACTACTAACATCAGTCTGACGCCAATATTCATCATGCGTCCCACATACAACCTTATCAGTGCTCCCCTCCAATTATTTAGACAAGCAAAAGGGGAAAATACAAAAGAAGGAAAGGAAAAGAAAAGCAATGAAACACGAGATTTCTCACTAGCACCATATTAATGCTTCCTTCAAGCAGCCAAATATGTGTCTTAATAAATCTCAACCCTTCTGGAGTGCAGTATTTTGCAGCCTTATTACTTCCAATATTTTGCCTGTCATTTCTGAATGGTTTCTCAGAAATAAAAGCTTGTCCTTGAGAAGCAAGAAAAAGTTACTATATTTTCACTCTGAATCACCTCATAATATAAGCACTGAAATGTTAGGAATAATGTAAACTCTATAGTAAAATACTATGATATAGTATACCTAGAAATACCTCAGCTTAATAGGTGTTGTGCCATTAACAGTGAATTTTATGGAAGCTAGTAGATGTAAATCTGTCAGGTAGACAAAGATTTATAGCAATATTCATTCCAGTAGATGATTTTCATCACATTTAGGACTGTCAGGGAACTAGTGCATTTTCCTCAGTCCTATTAGGCATGAAGGCCCCTTTATTTTATTTAAAGGTTGGTACCTTGACCATCAGGAACCATACATTGATGATCTAAGCTCTCCAGTGCTTTGTCCCTTTTTATAGGTACAGCCTGAAGCTTAGGTGACTTTGCACATTCACGCCAGTCTTTCCAGAGAAAAAAAGAATTAGATTTTAGTGTGTGAGTTGGACACTAGATCACTGACATGACCCAAATCCTTGCCACATGCAGTTGCAAAGTTAAAACAACATCTGCAGGGCAGTACCTCCATCCACATTCCAAGAAAACAGAGTAAAAAAGCTCTTTTTTTTTGCCAGAAATCACCACCAGTATCTACTCAGCAGGCAGAGGCACTAGTATCTGGCTGACAACTAACTGGCTTAGCACATATGTACCCATATGAGATGTGCCACTGACCATAAGGATAATGTAGAGAACAAGCACATAAGAGCCTGAAACTTTAACTCCTTCCTGGTCGTGCTACAGCAAGACATTAAAAATGCACCAAGAGAGGGGCATCCACAATAAATAGTAGACTGCAAATAGTGCACATTTTTAAATGCAAATGAGAAAAAAAGTGCCTTACGTCTATTAAAAAAAAATTCGGAGAACTTTAAAATAGACATTCAGAGCAAAGATTTCAAACAAATTCAATAATTGCATGAGACAAACATTATTAATTTGAAATAGATTCAAACACACAGACACAAATAAGCCAACAAACAAAAAGAATAAGATTAAACTCAGCACACAATATGACTGAATACACACAATGCAGAAGCCTGAGAAGCCTGCCAGAGGGCATGACTGCCTTGTTTAATTTAATCCAATATTTTCTCATACCTTTCCTATATGGTTAAATATTTGTTTCAGGCTTTTCTGCTTCCTGAAAAGAGGCCTGGGTACCACAATAAAAGGCTTGGATAAACATTCAGTAAGGGTCTGAATCATCTAGCAATAAAAACAATTCTTAAGTGTTTCTTTAGAATATGTAGGTTTCAAAGTGAGTAGAAAAAAAAATACTACTCAGTTCTGTTTCCACGGATGACGACCAGCATTCCATGCCAGCCTCCATCCAGGTCCTTCCTGGAGGAAGCGCCTCGGGCCTGCTGGGCAACCACAAAGTCTTCATCACAGATGGCAGCAGAGCTAGCTGGGAACCTGCCATTTTAGGCTTTGTTTCATGGAATTGATAAATTGATAAAACAAAACCCACTGTTGACTAACCACCTTCCTTCCCTTATGGCACCTATTAACCAAGTACACACATGAACCTGTATCAAAATTTTTGGAAGCTTTCTCGAGCGTGGAAAGAGTCTTCTCCCCACAGTTGAAAGATGAAGTTTCAAAGGAACCAAACAAGAGTAACAAAGCTAACTGTACTTCCTAATTATATCTCACTACCTCTGGGCTATTAACAGTCATCAGGCCTGCAAGAGCACAATTACACAGCACACCGTAGGCAACCTAACTGCTCAGTACTTGCAGTGCATTTTCTAAAAGATGAAGAACCTCTGGCAATCACAGCTAAACACAGTGTCTAGCTGTGCTAATAGCTGCGGTGAAATGCCCCCACACCACAACACTCCAAATGCAGGAAATCTTGAGCCAACAATTTCCGCAGAAGCTGCGCAATTACCAACCTCAATCTCCTCCTGATCAAGAACTTCAAAAGCACCTGATACCCGAAAGGAAGCCTGCAGTGCACTTCCTGCAGAGAACCCCTTATCTTCCTCAATCCTAATTAATCTTTCAAGTTGCACAGTTTCCAGCTTGAGAAACAATAGCAGCAAAATACCTGCATTTTGCAGGCTCAGGCCTGAAATAACATTTCCTCAAAATAGTCAACATGGTTGCCATTCTTAAAATCTGAGCTTTTGGCACACAAACCTATAAATAATTCTCCAGCAACACATACTAAATAGAGCTTACCAATTACCAGTGAAACATACAGTGCATATAATTACATCCTATGGTACTCAAAGTAATAGTTATACAATTCCTGTCTTAAAAACAGACTGGAAAATAAATTCAAGTACATGGATGCAGTAGCATTTAAAGTGAATTAAAAATACTTAGTTTTAATTTTTCACTACAAACACTAAGGCACGTGGAGTACTTCTATTTACTTCTTTAAAGAAGGACTTTTTTTCCTATTAAAGTTTCATGACCTAAAATTCTGCTTTGACCACAACCTGTCAGGTGTATCCTATCACCTTCACAGTGTCTTTCAATAATAGGAAGCTAGGGCTTTTAGAGATTACAAGACCAGAAGAATTTTCTACCATCTTTAGTCTTACTTTCAGTATGAGATTGCTGAATTTAAGAAACTACTGATGACAGCTCTTGAACTCCTTAGTTCAGTAATTGCAATAGTTATCTACCTGTAAAATTAAAAGTCTGTTCTTTATTTTTCTTTTCTTGGTTGTTCTAATTATACTCCTGGAATTCTAAAACTTTTTTTTTCCCCAAAAAAAGACTCTCAGAAAGAGCAAGTTTCTTTTCCTAGTCTCACCATCTTTGTTCCCTCTTCTCTAGAAACAGCTTTTTGAAAAATGCTCGCAATGGGAAATTGAGCTTTCTGACTCTCTCATATCTGGAGTTATAGTGGTTCAGGCTTTAGTTCCCTTTTCACTATCTATCTGTATTAAAAACCTCCTTGGTCAGATAGCTTGCCATTCATGTTACAAGCTAGGGGGAATGTGGACTAGTGAGTGAAAATGTGCCCATTTTTCCTGCTTTGGGAATGATATTCCACACATGGCATCAGATCCACTGGAAAATAACTATGCAGTGGTTATTGAAGATTTCCTAGAGTATGTGATATTAACTTAAAAACAAAGGAGTTCTTGATGTTCTTAAGTGACAGAAAAAATCAGAGTTACTTTACCTAATATTCTATATTCACTCAGTATTTTTATTAGGATGCTGCTGAAATATAGAGTAATTTTGTGATTCAGGGCATTTTATAGTTAGGAAAAAGATCCAACAAAAGATGAACATTAATACCATCTAGCAAGTAAAAACTATTCTCACAGCATTTTAAAATAAAATTCAGCTCAACTATGAAGAAGAAGGTCTTTTCACAGCTTTTAAAAACTTCTGAAGACAAAACTACAGCAGAAGTTTCCACAAAGTAGAAGAAAGTTGCACTGAGTGCATTGAATTTTTTTTTTCCCCCACAAACAGTGCCATTGAAATCAGATGATGGATCCATGAACAAGGTGCACATCCAAGATGAGGTAACACTGGAACGGGCTTCAAGTCACATCAGAATTTTCTGAATGCATATATACCAACACACCTATTTGTGTTTATATGTATGTATATTTTTGATAACGCAAGTAAATAAAATATCTGGCTAGCACTATTTACTATTAAACTAACCTGACATTTCTCATATGACTCTTGTCTTTCAGGTGTCTATAATTCTTCAACCATGCAGGCTACCACATTATAAAAGGTTCAAATACTCATTGTCATGGAAGAGAGTCTTGGTATATCGTAGGGAGTTCATACAAATGAGCACAGATTTGGCCAAATCACTAAACTTTTGAGAATAATATTTAATTCATCCCCAGTAAATACACATGAGATTTTAAAAGCTAAAATGTTTTGAGAGTGTCACCTCATGCTTGAAACCTGCATAGCCTTAATAAAAGTGGAACATAAATGCCTCCTCACAGCAGGGAAAGCAGATGTATTCTTTCCATTTCTGTATTAAAGCTTGCACAGGGACGTGACTTACTTCATTACTGTTAAAACCAGGAAGACTAGTAAATGGATCTCTTCAAAACTGCCTGTGTATTACCTTAGGAAGTTGGGATTATCCACAAGAATACTATCCATGTGCTATTCCAGCTACTGAAGGAAAAGACACATTAAACTTTTACATTTATCACTCATTCATCACTTGTTCTTGGTTACGAATTCCCTCTTAGAGCCTATGAATATTTCTAAAGCATTTAGTGGAAATATTTAGTGGTAAGAAATGTGCCCTTTTTTTTTGAAAATCTAGCATAGAGAACTTTAAAATACATTCACATATTCTGCTCTCTCTCCACACATTTGCAGTTCCAATGTATTATATGACCTTGCCTGGGTTTCTACAAAATATGTACGCACTGAGTTCCCTCACTACAGGGCTTTGCTTTGCAGAGCCTCTTCCTGTAGGTATTGATATCAAGTAGCAACTTCCTGAACTGCAAAATACCTAAATTACTTTCTTCATTGGTCTGAAAAACTCCAAAAGATGAGGGCAGCAGGGGGAACCAACAAGAAACCCCACCTTTCTATACCTCTGTATTAACTGCTCATAAAGGCTGTTGCTGCACTGAGCCTCAACTTTGCAGTGAAACTTCTCTTAAGGAATTTTCGTCTGTGATTATATCCCCCGGAGCATAAATTACAGAATAAATACAGGGTAGCTGCTGGGATTTAGCATCATTTGTCGTGATGACTAGGTGGCTCAGTCCATTGGAAAACTACAGTAACATGTCGCCCTGTATGCTGCCCTTCAGGAATTGCAATTTCACAGTTTGATTCCCAGCACTGCCTTGCAGGGCTGCTACTGTAATGAGTTTCTGGATCTTCGCACACCACATGAAAGATTCTCTTCGCAGTAGTTTCCCAACAGGGAATGCAGAAATCACCAGAGGAAAAGGCAGTTGAGGCAAAGCGTAACAACACCAAGAGGACAGGATGAAGCGTTCTGAACACTGCACCAGAGGCAAACATGGGCCATGGTCATAGTCTTTTCCTTCACTGCTAAAATTACTATTTCAGAGAACCAACACAGTAGGTCTAACAGAAGATAAAGTGCAGGGAACATATACGGAAACAAGGACTGCTTTTTTTCCTGCATGGGTCACGGGTACTAATTGCAAACTGTGCCTTTGTGCACTGGATAGGGCAGCTAAATTGAAAGAGTCAGGAGTAAGTGAAACAGGAAATTTCTGATGAGGGGACAAAAATGATTTCACACATACAAGCTTTACAACAACTTTGCTATAAAATATTTCACATTTCAGAGTACTCCAAAAATTATTGCTAAGGAATTCTTTTGGTCAGAAAAAGAAAGTTCATATTGGTGCATTTTATTTTATTAACAACTGTTTCTCTGCTGCATTTTACATAACAGTTTTTAGACAGTAGGGCAACACCTCTGCCAAAGCAGAGTTGCAAACCTCAGTCTCCTTTCCTAATGTTCAGTAAAATCGCAGTTGCAAAAGCACTCGCCCAGGACAACTACCTTTTTATGTAGCCTGCTGTTTGAATATAGCTATATGGTAGCTTTCTAAACCTTTGCTTTAGAGAAGGAAAAAAAGAAATTATGGATGGACATAAAGATGACGGTGCATAGCTATTTCATCCTTACGTTTCAAGAGCTTTTCAGAAATATCTATTAGTTGTTTCAAAACACCCTCAATATTTTGACACATAACTCCCATTTAAGGGCTTGTCACAGTTGAAGGGCATGAGCAATCCAGTATATTTAAAATACAAAGGTCAATTAACAAAAGGATGGGTGCAGTTAAATCACACAAAACTGGTTGTAAAAGATTCCTCACAAAGAGCAAAGACAGAAAGTGTAAAGGACATACTATAACCAAATTTCCAGCAGGGACCATTCTGAACTGCTCAACTGTTTTAATAAATAGTGAATGGGGAGGAGGGATGAGAAAAATGGGATCACGCTCCTGACAAGAATAACTATATCAGTAGAAAACATGCACATCCAGAGCCAAATTAAGGCATGAAACCAAAATATTCACCCAAGAGAATCCTTTTGGAAAAAAAGACGAAAAGACGGAAAGAAAAAAAAAATGTCTTTTAAAATGGCAGGATTCAA
>JAVCKT010025981.1:24815-34980 GCA_032273925.1 Rhynchotus rufescens
AAAATGGCAGGATTCAAAGACTGCCCTGACAATTACTGCAGGACTATATTAAAGCTGAATAAAATAAACCTATACATCAAAAGAGAAAACAAAGAGAGGTCTCTAACTCGGTCTTACATATGAGAAAAATATGAAAGTAAATCAGTGTATATGGCTCATTCAGCAGTATCCAGATAAAGACAGATGTGTTTCTATCTCAGTTTGCTGGCCTGCATAAAAGCAACAGAAGAAAGAGGAGTAAATATAAAGAATAAACACATAACTACCACAGCAAGGCTTTTTCCTCAAATCTAGTTCCCTCTAATATGTCAAAAACACAACCCAGCTTAGCATCCTACACATATCTGCTGTTAGAGCACTCTAAACCCATGATCAGGCTGTTAACAGAGAATTGCTGTTAAACAGTATGGATGTTAAAACCGAGCCTTCAGAGAGGCCACTGGCACCCAGCCAACATTTCAACTTTGTGCTGCTAATCATCATCCCTTTGAGCCTGATGATAGAGTCAATTTCCACCCACTTATCCAGTCCATATCTGACCAGTTCTGCTACAATGGCACGCGTGGAGGTCATGCCAAAGGCCTTGCTAACATCATGGTAAACAACATCCTTTGCCTTGTCCCCAGACCACTTATTACATAGTAGGAAGCAATCAGGTCAGGTATGATTTTCTCTTGGGAGATTTGTGCTGGCCATTTCCAAATACCTTGTTCTTCATATTTAAAATACAAAGGTCAATTAACAAAAGGATGGGTGCAGTTAAATCACACAAAACTGGTTGTGGCCCTGGAAATGGCTTCATTCCATGGTAGCCTTGCAAAAACATTAGTCTCAGCAACCCCAGACATATCTGCTTTGGGCTCAAGGACTTGTATATGTCCAATTTTCTTTCTACATGCATGTTAGAATTACGCAGACAATGCATTCAAGGAAAAGGGGATCTGTGGTATGGGATAATCAGGGTTATATTGGCCCCTCTAAAAAACAACTGAGTGGTCCTGGGAGTGAAATAAGGAAATGTTTATTTAATCTGCTTTTTAATTTGCTCAGATGGACAGATCAGGTCAGTAAATTGAGACAATGCCCAATGGATTAAGTTCTTCATTTCCTCCTGAGCTAGAAGAGGAATCATATTTATTTCTCCCTGAATGAGTCATTCAGAAGATCCAGAGGAACTAAAGCTATCACTGCTGCTTTAGAAAAAAATGATGTGCCAAAATAAAGGAATGAATCACTCCCTAGTGAATAAATTAGTCTTGCTCAAAACCTGGTTCTCCACCTCTCTGTTTCTTCAAAGGATCTTCTTCTCACTCCAGCTTCTAACTAGAGCAACACACCTGGGATTGAAAATAATAGGAATAGCACTGACTACGGGGAAGCGGGAGGGTGCTGTCCTCCCACGATATACAAGGAACATTCTAACAGATTCACCAATTATAATATCAAATAAATGGTATTCTAAATTAACTTAAGACCTTTTTAATTTCTGATTTCAAATTAAACCTCCCCTAAGGGCTCACCCTCTTTAAGAAAGACAATTTAGTTCATTCCCTAAAGTTATATTTGAAGAGATATGACAATCATTCCCTCCAGGATAGGAAATAAATGTGATATACAAAAGAAGAGACATGAGAAAATCAAACACGAGGTATGTATGGCTACTTTGGGTCATGCAAGGTGCACAAAGCGGGCAGTGCTTAACACAAAATCTGGTCCCTAGGCTTTAATGACTGTTAAGAGATTACCATGTTTCTGTTTTCTTTTAATATGTCACTTCCAAATGTCTCAGTATCTCTGATAGTTACAATCCTGATCACAGAAACACAGTTCTACCACTTCTGCCACCTTCACTTGGCAAGAGTCTCAAGATTCTTGCTTTTTTTTTTAATTAAAAAAAAAAAAAAGTACAGAGTTTTGGCATGGATGTTATTACAGGAACCCAGATGAGCAAAGCACATCCCTTGCATTTAGAGGAATGTCACTTGCCAAATCAGTTTGGATATTGACCTTGAGAGTAAAAAGCATTACCTGCCTAACTCTGGGCATTACATACTTCCCACTCCACAGTTCACTATTTATTTTTTCACATTTGATCTGGATTTTGCTACTCCAGAATCATTAAAGTATCTTATTAAATATTCAGAGGATCACTAAGGCATCAGTCTACTGTAGGAGCCAAAACTGCATTTACTTTCTCTTCTTTAATCTCCTGGACCTTAATTGCCATATTGACAGAAAAGAAACAGTTGTTTACCTTCCAAAGTCTCAGGAGTGCCTGCCAAATTAATCCTTTTAAGTAGTGTTTCTTCAGCTCCAGAAACTACCAAGTAGCATGGAAAGCAGTGAGATACTCCCTGAAGAGGCAGCAAACATTCACACTGCCTAGAAATTAACCTTGACTATTAGAACATGTCAATTTTTTTCCATTTCTTGTAATTCACAGATTCCAGAAGGTAAATGTTTTCTTAAAACATAATGAGGACATTTCGAAACTCTTACTGATAAAGTTTTGTTACCTAGATAGGTGTAGTGACCAAAACACATATACAGAAAGTGGGATTTCCAAGCTTTTTACACTAAAGAGTGAGCTTCCCATGGTAAAAAGGTAATACTTGCAGTACCAAAGAGACCAAAATTAACTGAAATTAGCCCCAAATTGAGCAGAATCTGGAAAATGTTAAATTATCCAGACATTGCAAAGCTACACAATAGCTCTAAAGGTTACAAAATAACGCATGCTACTAATAAAATCTGTGTCAGCATGTTCTACAATCAGAACTCTATATTTCAGAGTGTAATTATTTTTCCTCCTCTGTACTGACTTGTCATTGATTCTCTTGACAAACAAAGACTTATATTTGTGTATACAACTAACTCTTACAACTGAAACACAAATTAAAATTGTTTCCTATTATATGATGCTTACACCTCAGCTGCAAAGGAAGTGAAATCTAGTGAAAAAAAAAAAAAAAAAGTGATTCATATTTCAGGACCAAACCAGGACATTATTTATGCGTTTCAGTTAAAAAAAAAAAAAAAAATCAGCAACACAACTGAAATACTTCAAATGATTTATAACAAGTCTCCTCATGCTCTCCTTTACCTGCTCTGATGATAACCTGAGATCTTGAGGCAGAATCATTCCTATAGTGGCTGCAGAAGGAAACATATCCCCACAACTTTCGTAAAAACTGCAGCAGATGGTTAATGAAAGGAAGTTTAATTCAAAGGCAGATGCCTGCTTGGATGCACTTGAGCATGCAGGATGCAATACAGCTACTTTCTATCTCATGGCCTTATCGTTTTTAGAGAAGTCAGAGGCTATATGGGCCACCTCTAATTTTCGAAGACTTTCAGTTGTTCTCTGGGCATTATTTTGGCTTGGGAAGCTTAAGAGCTTGTTTATAAATAAAGAGGCTATCACTAAAGCTTTAATATAGTTGCAAGAGGAAGTAAATGAGAGAGGAAAATATATGAGAAGGAAGCTCCTGCTGTTAGCTAGATTCTGAGCAAGATCAGTGGAGAGGATTAAAAGGACCCAAACTGACATCTTATCCCACTTCTATGTAAGCCAAACAGTCTTACAGAATTGCAGGCAATGCAACAGAAATTCCACTCAGAGTACTACTGCTGCACTGCTACTGTTGTTACTTCTTACATTCATAGCAGTTTTTGACCCAGTAGGATGACAGAAGTGAAATAAAGCACACAACAGGCATCGTTTTGTAAGTATATTGTTTATACATAAGTGTGTGTATATATATATATATGTACACACACACACATATATATACATATACACTCACACACACAAACGCGCGCACGCACACACAGAGCAAGGCATGAGATACACTGTCAAACAACTAGAAGGCCAACTTCTTGACTCCTCAAGATTACTAAAGGAGCCTGGAGCAAGAAATGCCTTGGAAAAACAACTTAGAATAGCATTTCTCTTCAGGTCTCCTCTCCAAACAGTGTCTGGTCATTCCCTTATAAAAAAGTCTGAGACTTTACTAGTATTCAAACCTAATATTTGAGGGACAATCTGTGTGTCATCGAGCAGTAGCACTGGCCCCATTAGTTCTACTGTAGGTGGGCCAGTGCTGAAAAAAACAACATTTAACTATTTTAATATAAAAAAATGCCAGCAATAGGCAGAAGCCCATATGCATGGGGGGCTCCAAATATTGTTAAAACCAAAAGGTTGAACATTATGTGATAACAAAAAGAAAAAGAATCCAAGCCTCTTCAGTATGGAGATGCACTAGAAGCTGACATAATTCCCCCCACCCCCAGATTTCTGTCTTAATGGATCTCTATAGCTTCAGAAAGCATACTGCTGTTTTTATTAAATCCCAGCAGGCAATGAGCTAAAAATAGAATTGAAAATCCATTCTGTGAATACTGAACAGTGCTCCACGAACTTTACAGTTAAGCCTATTTTTTTTCCTAGCAATTACAGTCAATGTTGCAGGAAAATAAAATAAAATAAGGCTTATCACTTTTTGCAGAAGAGGTGTTTCCTTTTACAAGAGAAACCATGTGTCTTTCATACATATTAATGCACCAGCTTGCCTGTATTTGTTTACTTCAGATTCTTGGTAGCCTTCCTCCTTTGATATCTATTCCTTCACCAGTGCTAGAAACAAAAGGATATACAAAAAGTTCATATTTGCTTTTCAGAGACCATCACAGAAGATTACTCTTCTTCAACATTTCTAAAGTCAGTCACAACAGCTTTTAACTTTAATTCTTTGTACCAGAACTCCTACTCTGCCTATGATACATGTGCATCAAAAAGTTAATTTTAGATAAGCACTGAGAAATCCACAGACCTGAGTGCAAGGTATAAACCAGCAAAAGCTAAAATCAGCCTGGCACAAGATTGTTAAAGTTGAAAGTCTACCAGAAAGCAAAATAAATATCAAAGTTAATGGCACCAGTCAGGACTGAGCACTACTCAGAGTGGCCACTTCAGACAGCCTCTGCTTATTAGAAATATATATTACAATGTATGGGAGAAATAGAAGATAGAACAGATTATGCTTGTATATATATATAAACATTAGTGACCTAAGGTCCTTGACATAAAACCAGAAGTATTCCCTCATTCATGCTTTGTGTGTGCTTATGGATGTGCATGTGTCTTTTGAATGGATCTCAGATCCCTTGCAGAAATAAGGCTGTCCCCTCCACAGGCAGTCAGCACAGAAGCACTTCTTAAGGAAATCTATATCTATACTAGGACAAGTCATTTGCATCTTCCATCATTTTGTAAAGAGAAACACAATATTGAAGATATCAACACAGCTACATGGAGCTACTATTGAAAGTATGGATGCTACAGAGAATCAGTTTCTTTGGCAAACAGCACATGTTTCGTATTACTAAGAAAGAGAGAGAGAAACATGTAGGAGAGAAAAGCTTGTAAAGAAATGTTTCCAGCTAGCTCTAAAATGAGAAAGTCATTTAGAGTCTTTAAGCAAAGCCAGAAGATTCTAAATCACGCTTGTGTTCATACTGCAGGATTTAATGACACTAGAAAACTGTCAAAGCTCTGACTGAACTAATAAATAATAAGCCTTAAGACCCCTGAACAACCTCACTTGGGACCTTCATCTGTAGACCCAGGAACTACATTGAATCTCAACCCAGGGAGTACTAGTCTCAGCCTAAACTCATATGTTGTAGGAGTGCTGGTCTCCAGCTCAACCATAGCCACACTCTTGCCTAGCCATGGACCCTGATGAACTGAACCCTGATCTGTGGGATGACCTCCTGGTTTGACCTTGACTATCTTCTCACCACAGACCTGCCTGGTAATCATGGGATTGTCTGATCCCAGCCTGCCGATTGCTTTCCCCACTTGACTGTAGGCCTGCCTGAGCCCCATGATCCTGACTGATGGTTTGGTCTCATAGTTGAACCTGGCCATGATCCCTGGACCTGCCTTGCTTGTATGACTTTGGTGCTAAAGCCACAGCCCTGCTCAACACGTCTCATACTCAGTTTCCTTAGGGAGTAGATGTACCTTAGGGAGTAGATGGCTCTCATTTCACTTTGATAGCAGCTCTCCAACCTGTAGGTTGGAGGTTGTGTCCAATATTCGACATGAGTATAGGACTGATCTAACAAACCTAAACTTCCCAAGTTTGGGCTTCATAGTATATACAGCTTTCAGAAGATGCCATTTTTAACCTTCTCTCCCACCCTACTTCAAGGTACTTCTCTACTTCTAATGTCTCTATGTCTTAAAGAAGGTTTAAAAAAAAAAAAAAAACAACCAACATGAAATCCACTGCTCAGGAGCCTCAGGAGCCAATAAAAAAAAAAATAAGTTTTTTGTTTGACTTCCCCCTGCCCACCCCCACCCCCACACACCTTTTTGTTCCATGGATCATGCTTCTGGGGCATTCAAAACTGAGAATTAAGTCTCTCCTGTGGCAGAGACTGACAAATTCCTTGAGTTCTGAAGCAGAAATGTAAGAAGCGCCTTTTCTCATGAATAGAAGAAAGATGTTTACATTGCTGACTGAAGTCTACCAATAGGTCATTTAGGCGCAGGACCAGAAATCATCAGTACCCTCAGGTACAGTCATCAGCTAGATTATAGGGCTAAGATTTACATCCCGCTGAAGAGGCACAGCCTAAAGGAGAGAATACAACCATGTAATGCCTGCTAGTATGTGATCTTCTTATATTTTTCTTTTCAAAAAGGAGGACAGAGCAAAGAAAATGCCCCGACAAAACAGGGCATTTGAGTAGTGGTACTGCTCAAAACTGTAGATGAGGCTTTGTCTGTCTCTCTTGGTGCTACAATATAGGCATTTAATGATCTGCTTTGTAATCCTCTGGAGTGCAGGAAGTGCCCTCTACCAACCCAAATATTATTCCATTCATAGCTAACAATATGGCAGAGCAAAACTACAGACTACTTCTTCACACATACCTGCATTCAACTGTACTTACAAAAATATAATCCTCTGTAAGACTTATTTGGTATCTAGTTCCATCTTGAAAGAAGACATCTTCTTAACCCAGGATGTTCCATTTCCAGCTCAGCAGTTAAATTTGCTTTCAGTAACCTAACATCTTTTCTCTCTCCCCTCTCATCATACAGCAAATGAGGAGTGGGAACAGAAAGAAAGGAATGGAAAAAAAAAAAAAGTACACAAACACTCAATGTCTTTTGTCATTCCTTGATCCCTTTGAATGTGCTGCTCTTGCCCTCTCCTTTTTAAGAAGGAAAACAACCAATAGGGTCACGCTGTTGGATCTGCTGTTTCCTAAACAATCAAGTCTACCAGAATGGAGAGTTCTCCTCTGGGAAAGTTCATTGTTAGTGTCATTTCAAACAGCAGTAAAATATTTAGTTCAGAAATAATTCAGAGATTTGACACACAGAACGAGCGCGTGACTTAGGGGATGAGTGAGAAACAGGATAGTGCAGAAATGTTTTTTTTTTCACCTCGTGTCTCTTTGCTACAAATATTATTACAGCTACTTTTATTTAAGTACATCATTAAGAATGATTACAAATTGACCAGGGGGAAAAAAAATGATACTATCTTTCCACTAAGCAGCTGGTACTGGAAAAATACTCAGGATCAGTGATCCTTGACATCTCTTACCATGCTGTTTCTCTCTGTAGCAGCTAAATTCACATGCCCCCTGAATATCAAATATTTAAATATATTGCAAAGAAAACCCACTGACTACGTCAAATTGCCAGTGCTAGCACAAAGTACTAACATAGTGCTTAAAGGGTTTTATTCTTACACGTACCTGTGTAACATTATTCTCTCCAAAGTCTTACCTAACTTCAGCAGCCTACAGGGCAAAAGCATGGAAAGAGAATATAGAAATCACTTCTATGAATATCTTTTATCCCCAGCTACCACGGACATGTGCAGAGTTAATACAAGGAGTAATCAAGGACAACATATACAATCCCATGAACACTGTCTTCAAGTTTTGCCTGTGTTCCTGACACTATATGTCATTTTCAGAATCAGGAGGGCACATGGCCAAACCATGAATGGGAGCATTAATAGGAAAGCGTTATGGAAAAACAACAACCACATGTTTGAAGATATTCTTTTAAATAGGCTTGAAGATATTCTTTTAAATGTGAAAATGCAAATGCACATATTTTGGGTTTTTTTTTTTTTTTTAACTGTTAGCGGGCTCTAACACTTTTTAAAGACTGAGAGGTCTTAGTTCATTGATATTGACTGAAACATTTAAGTCATAGGCACATGGCTAATTGCAATTCTGAGAGAATTAATTTGGAGCACTTGTAGATGTTCACATCACACTGTTTGATCTGTCATAAGCTGATGACCTTAAGAAAGGCAGAAGGGCACCACGGGGACTTTATCTTGACTCTATTTCAATAGAAACTATTCTATATAAAACTATAAACTATTTAACATAAAACAAAATGTTAATCCATTGCAGTCTTTTGTTCCTTTGTCCGTATAGTTTACAAGATACCTTAAAAATAGTCCTCCATCAGACATACATTCTACATTTCAGCAAGAGAAAACTAAAAAGAGTTAAGAAATTCCTTTCACTTTTGAAAGCAGTGCACTTGGATAAGGACTCCTGAAAACAACAGGTATTCTGTAGAACAGAAAATAAAGGAGAAAAGCTCAAGCAACAGGCATGGTATTATTTTTTCCCCCTACTTTTAAGGATTTACTGTCTTTGAAGATATTGCCTCTCAACCTTTTACCATAGTAATGGTGCAGAATGCCTGCAACCCAGCCAAGGCTCCCGAGAGAAAGAAATATGAGGATAAATTCTTGAAATAGAGTTCACAGGAACCAAGCTTCCCTTGACTTTAAAGTTCTTCCATCAGAGTCCTTTTTTAATCTGGAAGTAGTTAGACCTTGAAGCATGATATAAAACCAGTTAGTTAACTGATCTAGAGCCAATGTAATGGGTATAATATATTCCTCATTCTATTTATTAAGTGGTTTGGGAGCTTGCTAGAGTTTTGCCATTTCTATATATTAACCATTCTTCTACATAATCACTGTACATCTTTTAATAAAGGATAGCTTTAAATTTGATGAACCTACATATACATAAAATCCTTAAAATTTTTGAAATTTGCACAGCTTGTAGTATCAAAATGCATCTACTTTCTCCTGAAAACACACTGTGGAGATGGCAACCCTGCAAGAGGGTAAGAGGTCCCTGTAAGAGGACCAGCCCACAGTAGGGCATTGTTTCTTCCACTTGCAGTGCAATCAAGGAAACAATATCCTTATTTCCCAGTCTAAATCTAAACCTGATATCCGAAGAGAATCAAGTGTGTTATTTGGGTTTTAATATCCAGCTCATTCTATTTGTAATAAAGTGTACAAGGTATCTGAGTAAGAAATGGAAGATAAAGCAAAGAAGGAGCCACACCAGAAAACAAAGTTTCTATTCCTTGTGTTTGTTCTCAAGTAAATCCCTAAAGATAAACTGAATGGTAAAAGAGAATACAAGAAAATCTGGAAAAAAAAAAAAATTAGCTACTCCCTAGTCCTTTCATCCCCCTTGCTGCATATAGAACAACACAACAGGATTTATTTATGGTTATTTATTGGCAATCTCAATTTTTCTGTAATTCTACCACAGATATTCTCTTTGAGTAATTTTTTTAGGCACATATTGAAGTCAACAACATCTTCACAGTACTCATTAGAAAAGTGCAATGCAGATATGGGGAAAAGCACTAGCATAGTGACATGTAAAAGAGTTGGAGTCAGAAACAAATACAGAAGTAGCTAGTACGCTTTGCTTTTTTGCTCCCAGACATCTCAGGTGTTCAGGACTTTCTTCCAGAGGAGTCCTCTTCAAGACAGTAGGTGGTACGGTAACGGGCCAAATTACGCCTTCTCTAAACAACCTTTAATACAGTAAGGTGCAATGAAGTAGTGTAAACTATGCAAAGAAAGATTTGATTCAGTATGTACTAGGTCATGCAAGAGATGTACTAGATCTCTTGACACTAGATCATGTACTAGATCTGCAAGAGCAGATAGGGAACTGAGTTTTAAAGGATCAGCCTGAAGGACAAGAGAGGAACATAGAATCATAGAATGCTTAAGGTTGGAAGGAACCTCTAGAGGTCATCTAGTCCAACCCGCCCTGCACATGCAGGGTCACC
>JAVCKT010025982.1:0-15372 GCA_032273925.1 Rhynchotus rufescens
GCCGCACCGTGCTGGTGATGGCCGGCGCCGGGCTCAGCACGCCCAGCGGCATCCCGGATTTCAGGTTCGCCTTGGGCGGGGCTGCGCGTTAGGGCCGCCGGCCTCGGTGACGCCGGCTCTGCCCTCCGTCAAGCTGAGCTCAGTGCAGCTGACAGAAGCCATGCGCGTTCCGCACGCCAGTATGGGTGCTAGCGCCCGCTCCGCACAGCCTTCCCCATGCTCCCCGGGCCCGAGGGCGCCTCTGCCCCCAGCAGAAGATGGGGCGGCCCTGGGCCTTGTGCTCTGCACAGAGGTGTCCCAGATTTGCCACCGAACACGGTGCAAAGCAGCGCTAGAGAGCACAGGGCATCCATCCAACCACCAGCTCCGCTGTTGCGCTGGGCCGGGGCACCGATGCATCTCCCAGCATCGTGTCCAGCGGCCCCTGTCTCTCTGCAGGTCCCCGGGGAGCGGCCTCTACAGCAACCTCGCGCAGTACAACATCCCTTATCCAGAAGCCATCTTTGAACTGAGCTATTTCTCCCTTAACCCCAAGCCCTTCTTCACCTTGGCCAAGGAACTCTACCCGGGCAACTACAGGCCCAACTACGCACACTATTTCCTGAGGCTCCTGCACGACAAAGGCCTTCTCCTGCGTCTCTATACGCAGAATATTGACGGGCTGGAGAGAGGTGAGTTCTTCCCTGGCACTCAGCAGCAGAGCCCCAGGAAGGGGTGAGGGTAAGAAGCAGAATAGGAGGCAGGGCTGGGGATGTTCCCCGATGGTGAGTGGATCACCCACTCTGTGTGTCTTCCAGTTGCTGGGATCCCGCCGGATCGGCTAGTCGAAGCCCATGGGACCTTTGCCACGGCCACTTGCACCGTCTGCCGCAGGAATTTCCCGGGAGAGGACTTCAGGGTGAGCGGCCGCAGCCGAGTTATTGGCTCGGGAGCTCCCATGAGGAAGGACAACCTGTTGCAGGCCTGTTGCTCCTGGCTGCAGGAGAGCCCATGCGAGGCAGGGAAGCGGAGGGGCTGGCTGTCGCTGTGAGCATGTGATATGGTTCTGGTGCCACGTGCAAAGGTGGGTGCCCGGGCTGCCCTGTAACCAGCGCTCTCGGGTGCTCTTGCTTCAGGGGGATGTCATGGCAGACAAGGTGCCTCGCTGCCCTGTCTGCACCGGAGTCGTCAAGCCTGACATCGTGTTCTTTGGTGAGGAGCTGCCGCGCCGCTTCTTCCTGCACGTGGCTGACTTCCCCCTGGCAGACCTGCTCTTCGTCATTGGAACATCCCTGGAGGTCTGGGGCTAGGGCAGACCCGGCTCTTGAGAGAAGGGCGCTCGGGAATGGGGCCCCAGGGACCTTGGAGGAGGTACAGGGGTAGGGATAGGAGGAGAAAGCGAGAAACTGGGGCAGCGAGGAGATCAAGCTGGAAGCAGTAGTATCAGAAAGAGGGTACGCGTGCTCCGAGATGTGGCCCTCTGAACCGTGGGCGCTGTTGGTAGAGGTGGGCGCCTGGAGAGAGGACACGAGCTTCGTGGCTGCCAGAGGAGAGGCCCCTGCATAAATGGAGCCAGTTGGAGCTGAGTTGCCCTACAGACCTGCTCAAAGCTTAGCATGCGGTGCCTTTGTGCCCCCGCAGTGCCCCTCAGCGGGGTGACCCTCTCTCTGCTCCTTCTGGGTGGCCTTTCTGCAGGTGGAGCCCTTTGCCAGCCTGGCAGGCGCTGTTCGCAGCTCCGTTCCCCGCGTCCTCATCAACCGGGATCTCGTGGGCCCCTTCGCCTGGCAGCACCGCCACAACGACGTGGCCCAGCTGGGGGACGTGGTCAGCGGCGTCAGGAAACTCGTGGAGCTGCTGGGCTGGACCCAAGAGATGCAAACGCTAATCCAGGAGGAGAAGGAAAAGGTGGGAGGCGGCTCGCTGCCCTGCGTCCCTCAGCCTCTCCGCTCTGTGTGCTGGGGAGTTGCAGGGAGCTCCTGGTGCTGTGGCTGCTGCCAACTCTGCAGTGAGAGGGAAGGGCTGTGGATAGGTGCAAAATAGTGTTTGAAAAAGGAAGTCACCCACTTGATTATTGGAAAGCTGTTTTATTATTATTTGTTCCCAAAGGGAACCTCCTGCAAAAGCACTATAGATTTTTAGGCAGGTTCTCCTGGAGCTGGAAGTGACAAGACTAGGAAAACCCCTAGGGCCTCTCTGTAAAATGAGTCCAGACAGTCTTGTAAGGCAGCAGAGGACTCGCTTTTGCGCTTAATCGTCACAGAAAAATGTCTGTTCTCCAGGCAGTGCTTCCATCAAAGGATATGATAACAAACGCTGATGTAGTGATAAACACTGATAAACCCTGCGGGGGGACACCTCCTCAGTGGCTAATTAAAGATGCGACCTTTTTTTTTTTCCCAGCAGTCAGTTTTCCCCTGTGCTGTTCCTCCTACATCTGCGATCCTTTGAGAGCTGAACTTTAAAAGTCAGAAATCATAGACAGGATAAATTTCCGATTACTTTCCTAAGTTAGTATTAAGGTACTATTATTACTGTATTTTAGACAGGTTTTTTCCATATATGACACCAGAAACTTTTTAAACTTGTTTTTCATTTGAGTAAGAGTTGTAAGTTCTGGGCTGGACCAGTCTTTCTGCTTATGTAGATAGGTGCAGCTCCCTCGTCCACAGCAGGGCTGTGTGCTCTCCAGGTTATATTTTTAACAGCCATTCTGGCTGTACATGATTTCTTCTGACCCCAGAGAAAAATTTGTTGTTGATATTCCAGTGCAACATCAAAGTTCTTTCTTTCATCATACTGGGGGAGAAATGAGGAGGAATCAGTAGCCTTGCGAGGCTGTTGTTTTCACTACAAGCCCTTTGTAGTTTATAGGAGAACAGCCTCTCCTCCATTTGGCAGCTGTGCTGCTGTTGGTCAAATGGATAAAGCTGATGTAAATCTGGGAGCACATGGAATATAAACTGCTCCTGCCCTGGGTGCTAGCAGCCCTCACTGACTGAGCTCGCGATGCTGGAAGGATCGAAATCTGCTGGCAAACACGCTCTCTTTTTATCTATTTTTAGCTGGATGCAAAAGACAAATAGGCCGGCTGGCTCCCTGCTGCTGGAAAACGCCGTTCACCTTGGAGGAAGAGCTGTTGTGACGCGCAGCCTGGGCAGGGAAGTGGCAGCAGGGAGCAGTCGAGAGGCTCTGCAGCAGCCAGCGCACATGGCTTGGTGTCTGGGGAGGACGGGGTGCTCGGAGCTGCGCCCAGCACTCTGCAACGGCAGCGAGAAGCCTTCGCCCAGGAAGGTGACAGCGGCTGATGCCGAGTTGGTTCTGGTGTGTTGGGACAGTTTACATGCTCTGTGCATGCTGTTCCCTTGTCACAGCATTCCTTAGGAGGCTTCCATCTTTCCATAAGCAGCTTTGACAGTGGCACGCAGCTGGTACCCGGCTGTTGTCCCCAGGGCAGGGAGACCTTCGCTGCGAAGCATGGCCAGGAGCTTGCCACAGGACTCGCACGCTGCACTGCGTGAGATTGGCCTTGGGGTCTCCCTGAGCCCTCCAGCTCCAAAGACCCAGTGGGGCCTGGATTCCCAAGCCCAGCCCCTGGCACCGCAACAGGGGTGTCGGGCCAGAAGATACACAGCCCCCATCACTTCCGAAGGCTGGAGTTCTCAAGCTGCTTCCACTGTACTGAGCAGCCCCCAGCTCCTTCACAGACACATGTTTTCAATAGTCACAGTATTTCCATTGCTGCAGACCTCTACTCTTAATTCTTCAGAAGAAATGTCTGTTAATCATGAGACAAATGCTACCCCTTGGCCCCCACCGTCTGTCTGAGCAAGGCCAGCTCCAACTGCTGGAAGCTCTGGCTCAGTTTTGAATCAGTGGAGAGATAATTATTTATTAATAAAGAGTGCTGATCCTCTTACCAGCATCAGCTGAGGGTTTTTCTGTGAATGCCTCCCTGTTAAGGCTGTCCCAGGGAGAGGCAGGATCTGAGCACGGAAGCAGCTCCGGGCACCTGCACAACACAGGCAGAGCAGCTCCTCTTCCCCAGAGCAACCCGTGAAGTTCAACTGGTCCTGGGTCCCATCCCACATTGGTACCTCCTCTCACCCAGAGCTTCTCTGCTGTTGTGTTGCTGTTAACATCCAAAAGGCACAAACCCCAAGCAAAGGGAATCAAAGGGTTCTGAGAGCAAAACTTATCTTCCTAACATTCAAAGTGCCTGTCATTCCCTTCTATGCCCCAAAGCTCTCCCTAGGGCAAACCCAGAGCCCTGAAAAGCTGTCTCACAGCTTTATATTTAACAGTTAGAGATGTCAGGGTCTCCTCTTCCACAAGCTCCTATGACTCAGCCGAAGGCACGGAGTCTGCTGGCTGCGGGGAAGTCTGGCACATCAATTGTTAGCGTTACAGAAACAGAGGATTTTTGGGTGCTGCTTCCTAGCTAGTTTCTTGGAGAGGTTTGAGCAAACCCACAGCCAGCTGAGCAGACGTGTTTATGCAAACGTGCCACTCAAGCACGGCTGTGCGTTCCTGCTCGCCACACTTTTTCCAGCAATACAGAAAAAGCTGGATGGAGATGCAGTTGGCCTAGAAACTCCAGCTGTGATGGGCTGAAGCTGTTCTCATGGCACAAGCCTCTCTGTGAAGCTTCATGGGTTAGTTCCACATAAATATGATAGATCCCCAGAGATCCTGCATTTTTAATCAAGAATGCTAAAAACAAAATCACCAGGGATCCGAGTGCACAACTTCCCTCTAGGAAACACACACAACTGCAGCCTCACCTGACCCAGATCTCCTGGCAGCTGCCTCGGTGCCCATCACCCAGCCTGGCCCCTCTGTCCAGCCTGACCCCAGCCACGCTGCGCTTTGCAGTAGGTGCCGGTTCATGGAGTTGGCACCTGCCCTAAGCCAGAGAGCTCAGCAGACTCGCGCTGTAACATGCGCCAGCTTTGACCCTCACTGCATTCATGAAGGAGACAGAAGCTCCCAGGACTGGTGCTCAACCTTCAAGGCCTGAAGGGCCCTCTGGCTTTACACTTTTCACACTACAGTTCTACAGCCCCAGTAAAACTAGAGCTCAATCAGTGCAGAATCATTTGCTTGTCTAAAAAACACACAGAAACCAAACGAGCATTTCTCTTCTTGCTCAGACTGCAGTGTCGGATGAATCACTGGCACTCAAGCATTCATCAGAAGGTTTTCTTTATTCTAGCATAACTTCTGCATTCCTATGGGTGCTAAGGAGCTTTAGGACAAGACAAATTGGAGTATTTTCCTTTAAATAATCTTTTCTTTGAAAAGGAAAAAAAATAAAAAATGAAGACTAAGCCACAAGGAAGGACAGGATCAACACCAGTCCCCGGGCACTGGAGCAATGGAAGTGTAGAAACGCCAAGGCAAACGAGGAGGCAACACAGCAGATTTGGCCTTTCCGTTGGAAAGCGCAGTGGGTGAAGGCTAATGCCAAAACCTAAACTCAGTGGTGAGGGGAGCGTTGCACAGTGTCACAGACTAAACAGTGGAGCGTTTCCAGCGATCATTCCCCCGTTTCTTTCCTGGGGTTGACGGGAGCGCTGTAGGCATCCCCCATGAGCTTGGGTCGCCTCGCGCGCGGGTCCTCCCTGCACTCCTGCACGCGTGGGCACCACCCCGAGGCGCACGCGCGTGCAGAGACCTGCTCACGAAACACACAGACTGCACCGAGGCCCCCGTGGCCACCCCGGCCCTGCCGCGAGGAGGGACGTCCCGCTCCCCGGAGTGGCTCCTCGCACGTACCCACGCGCGTGCCGACACGTAGCTGCATCCTTCTTCCCAAACATCACGTATTCAAGAGAAAAAAAAAATACTAATGGAAAGTCCTGGAAGCAGTTTGGGCTCTGAAATCCTCAAAACACCAGTTGAGGGGAGAGACCAAGGTGGAGCCAGGCCACGAAGAGCCTCTGGAAAGAGGTGGTTGTGGAGCTGGGTGAGAGGCAGGGGGTGTTTGTTGTGGATTGCAAAGGGTCCAGGCTGGATTCAAATCCCACAGGGAGAGTCCTGGCCCAAAACTAGCCTCCAGGTGCAGCACCAGTTCCAGAGGGAGAGCAGATGGAGGCTCCCCAGTCCTCTGGGGATCCGGGCGGAGGTCGGGATCAGTCCAGCCCCAGCTCCGAGTCAGAGGACGACCTCTCATCAGCCATGTCGCGGATAGCGTTCTCCATGGGGGCCAGGTTGCCGCTCGGCGTGATGCCCATGGGTTGGATGACTTGCTCTCTGCAAGCAGGGAGAATGTGACAGGGTTACACGGCTCCAGGATCCACAGCAGACACCACAGAACGCGTCTGACCCACATCAAACACAAGCACCAGTGGGTGCTGTCACAAGGAGCCAGCTTGGAGGACAGCAAGGGGACAGTTATCCCAGCACCACCTCCAAGCACCACGAAGTGACTGCTGAAACACGAGCCACATGAGGTGCACTTCTCAATTTCCCAGGAACAGGGTCAGATTGACGCCCCATTCTGCACGGCTGCCAGGGGAAAAGCAGCTCTGCCATTGGACTCTCCCTCTCCCACACGTGCTGGAAGCAGGCGTGTTCAATACTCAGCCCTTTTCCTTGCTGCCCATGGGAATGGTCTGGACTGAGCCAGCAGATCCTGAGCCCAAATCTGTGGCACCTATGGATGAGAGATGATGGGGGTGGGCACTCCTGCAGGGAAGGGGACGTGGTGGCACCAGCTGCCACCTGTCCCCAAAACGCTCCTTCCTTAGGACAGAGGCTCCTTTTCTTAGCGAGTGTCAGGCCAGACTCAGTGATGTGACTGTGTTTGCAACCAGTGCAGACACGTAAGGGAAATCTGTGGTAACACGGGCACTGCAATGCCTATGCATGAGGACCTGCCTTAAAGAACATGAGAAAGATTCCCAGAATATCTCCCTTAAACTTTTCTTTATGTCCCTTGTAGTTTTGGGCAGAAAGATGGGTGGTAAGCGTAAGTTACAGACACGCAGGTGCTAACACAGAGACAGGCATACACAGTTCTGTGGTACCTGGACAGCTTGTCGAACATGTTCACTAGCTTCATGGCTTCATATTCCTTCTGCTCTTCAGTCATCCCCTCCATGGGGTTGGGGAGCTTCTCCTCGACACGTCCCGTCACAGGATTAATGCTACAAGAACAACAAAACCAGGAGGTAAAACTGGAAGGTAAGAAGACAGCTGCCTAAAGCTCAGGCTGTGCTATCCTGGGCAGAGAGTCAGCAGTGGCCCTGGTCATCACCGCTGCAGCAAGCAAGAGGGCCCTCTCGTTTTGCTGCGTAGAGAAGACCCCGGTGCTGTTGCAGTGAAACAGTGTGGTGCTTCCAGGCTCTTTATGTCCTCCCCACACATCCTCTGGCATGGGAGACATCCCCATGTTGTCCACTTTGCCCAACGGAAAGCCAGCTCAGTGCAGCAGCACAGGGCATCTCGAGGCAGAGGTGGAGACAGAACAGGCTCTGGCTGATGGAGCCTGCTCTGCTCTAGAGCCTGTGCCCAGCTGTAGGGTCTGCAGATATCTACTGGTGACCATCTGCATCAGTCATTAAACCCAAGGAGCAGGTAGAAGCTGTGGGGCAGGAAATCAAAGCTAAGAATGAAACTAGAAGAGAGGAGTGATCTGTGTATGTGAAAGAGCAGGACAAGAGATGGCAAAGGAGCAGGTGAAGAAAGGGACACAGGAGGGATAGGAAAAGGGATGTTACAGAGGGGGAAGTGGAGCTCTTTACTTGGGCTTTGCTTCCTTGTACTCTTCTGTGTCGGTGTCTTCATCCTCCGAGTACTCTCCCTCTTCCCGACCACCAGCCATGAGGCCTCGTGCTGCCAGGAGCCCCGCGGCGTTCCCGTATCCCGTGTACTTCACGAACCGCGACACTGCCGGGCAAAGGAGAGAGGAGGGAGCCCTCCATGCCTTCCTCGATACCTCTCCATCCCGTCCCACGGCAACTTACCGCTCTCCTTGCAGAGCACGAAGAGGAACTCGGCGGCGCAGTGCTTCACGTCGGTGTCGATGTGCGTCATGAGGCGCACCAGCTTGTTCCGCAGCGAGTTCCCCACCTCCGGCCGGTTCCTCACGTCCCGCAGAGGCGGCAGCACCTGCGGGGCCGCGGCGAGCAGCCGTCAGTGGGCAGCTACCACACGTCCCATACCGGGAACATTCATTCTACCAATCAGCTAAAACTAAAATCCAAGAATCATGGCAGATGCGGGGAAGAACACCATGGGTACCAAAGGCCTCACATCCTTGGAGGCGAGAACCTAATTCGCAGAGATGAGGTCTGTGTGGAGGAAGGCAAAGCTCTCACACATTGCTCTGCTCGCTCTCTCCTCTGCGAAGCCTTGCTGGACTTCTGCCTGAGCCCATGGGTTACCTTGGCCTTGAGGAACTTCCTCGTCTGGCGATGGACTCGGGCGCTCTCGGTCAGCAGGTTCAGCACCGGGGTCAGACTCTCCTTCAGCTTGTGTCCCTGCAGAAACACCCACAAAAGTGAACAACGCATCACCTCGCACTGAACTTGTTTGGCGAGAGAAAAGACTGGCAGAGGAAGAGACGGGCACTGAGGCTCTCCGACCTCTGCAGCAGGAGCTCCCAGGGCTCAGTGGCTCCTCAAACAGCATGACTCTGAGCCCGGCTCTGTGGCACAGCAGTGCTGGAAATACCAGAGTTGGGCAAATCTGTCAATCAGTTTGGCTGCACCCAAACAGCTGAGCTGCTCACCAGACAACCAATGGATTGATGGAAACAGGCTGTGTGTGTGTGTTATCACCCAGCTAACCATCTGCTGCTCAGTCACCCTCACTACCCATAAAGCAGTGACACAGTCATCTTCCCTGGCCACAAGCATTTTGGCCCTGCTGAGGTTTTGTCTCTGTTAGAAGAAACTGCCACATCTATAAAGGGCTATTTCCAAACTAACAAAACCTTAGTGGTGCTCCCGTGGTTTGCGTATGACACATTGGTGCTGGGTTTTCTAAGGTTAAATCTAGGATGAAGGACATGCACCTGTGAAAACGAGCAGGGAAGAACCCGTCGCAGCATCCTCTCAACTCACCCTGTCCAGCCGTCGCTCTAGGAAATCCAGCAGGATGCTGACCGCATCCATGTTGACACCCATGTACTCCAGCGAGCCCGGACGGACTTTGGGCGTCAAGAGGACATCCAGGCATTTCAAGGGCAGGTTGCCCAACAGGTTAACTGTATGGCTGTGTGCAAGAAAGAGAAGGGAGCACTTGGTCAGCAAGCTTTGTTCACAGTTCAACTGCCCACAAAGACAGGTTCATCACGACCTTCCAGCACTGTGAGGAACCTGAGGTGACTCCCAAGCTGTCTCTGGCCTCACACCACCAGAGCTGTGTAAATTAAAACACTTTTTGGATGGCTGGAGAGCTGCTAGGAGACCTAAGAAATTTCAGCAACAACTGAGAAAGAAGGAACCATGACAGAGTCAAGCAGGACCAAACCTAGGCAGTTGCAGGTCTGTCCCTAGGTCTGTCTATCACTCGTCCCCACCTTGGTGGTCCCTGCAACACTGCTTAAGATGCCTCCCCTCTGGTCTCAGGGACAGGACGGTGTCACCTGCTCAGAGCTGACACCCTAGCACCAATACAGCTCAGCAGTGTGAAACACAGGCAATTTCCCAGCAAGACTCAGGAGACAGTCTGTTAATTAAGGCCAGCTCGGGAGCTCTTTAATTAAGGTAGCAAACACCTACTCTGGGAAGTAAAGTGGGTGGAACCACTGAGGAGACCTCACCACGGATACTGAATACAATCCAGGGAGCCAGGCAAGTTTGGACAAATATTTCCTCCTGTAGGCCCTGGTGGCATTAACGCACATAACTTGACTGTGCAAAGGGCAGGGCTGTTTCTGGCCTCTAAGAGCATGAGGAGACTGCAGGCCAGACCAAAGGTGCCTGTTTTGTAGCAAGAATCTTAGTAATGACCGAACGAGCAAGGGATGTCAATGCCATGGTTAGACAGTACCTGTCTTAGGGACATCTCAGGCCTGTTTCTAGGGCAGATTCTCTCAAAATCATCCCTATTTTCTCAAAATCATCTCTATTTTCTCAAAATCTAATAAAGACCTGTGGAATTCCTCCGTCCGGTCCTCTCCATCAGCAGAGATCATGAGGCAGTGGCGCAGGAGGGCACCCAAGTGCCGGTACAAAGCAGCGTCTTCCTGGCTCCAAAACAAAATCAAAATTTTGATGAGGAGAAGGAACCTCCTGGAGCCCGCTCCCCCTTTAGCCTGCAGCCTTATCCCTGCCTCCAGCTCCCCGGGAACGGGTAACCCCGGAGCTCACCTCATCCACCTCCCTCTTGCTGGAATCAAAGGTGATGTTGAAGAGCACCTTCAGGATCTCCATGGCTCGCTCCGTCTCCTGCCGCGGCAAAGGCGGGAGAAGGCCCTCGTCGGCGGCCACCTCGTACGGGTCCATCCACTTGACGCCGAGCGTGAGCTCCAGCGTGTCCGTCATGAGGCTGACGCCGCGGAGCTCCTGGGCGAGCTGCTGCCGCACGTCCACCCGCAGCGCCGTGAGCAGGAAGAGCAGGCGCAGGTCGAAGAACTTGACCTCGTGCGGGAGGCTCCTCTCGTTGTAGAGCTTGACGCGCTTCGCCAGGCCCACCACGAGCCGCGCTTCGGCCGTCAGCTCCTGCGCCCTGGCGCTGCTGAACACTATGTTGCAGAGGCATTTGAGGGATTCCAGGATTACGTCCAAGTCCGGGACCTCTCGGATGAGCTCCTCCGAGTAATCGATGCCGGCGTGCCTGGAGAGGGTCTTCAGGCCCTCCTTGGTGGTGAAAGGGTCAAGACAGTGCTTGTCCCGGGACAGGATGCGGATGCTCTCCAAACACGTGACCTGGCAGGATGGCTGTAGCTCTCTTTCCAAGAACTTGATCAGCAGCTGGGCCATTTTCTGGGCAGAAGGAAAACCATTAATTTGCTGTCAAAACTGAGCAAGCGACCACTGCTTCTGACCAAGTCACATTTGATTCAGAGCCTGTGCCCAGGGCTAACCCTCCAGAAGGGCTGAGCACCAGGAACAAGACGGGATTTCTGAAGAGACACCCAAGAAGGGAAGTATCCAAGGCTACGTCCCAATGTGTGGCCTGTTCCATTGCTCTAGCTCAGTCAGTCACTAGCAGAGTGCTCAGATCTCCCCAGACACAGTCCTGCACTTTAGGCTGTAGTTAGGAAAGCATTAGCTGCCACTAAACACATTCAGTGCATGGTCAGGCCCTGGCATGAGAAGTGCATCCCTGAACCCAGAGGAGGCCCTAGGGATGGGAAGCTGCTGACTTTTAGCATCTGAAACATCCTACAGCATCATCTACTGCTGCAAAGCTGAAGCCAGGTGCTTTGTGCACATCATCCCCACACCAAGTGTGTCTTCAAGTCTGTGGAGAAAAAAAGCCCTCATCTCTTTCCCTGCGAAACTGGTCACCACAAAATCCTGCTGCACCCAAGTACAGAGCAGCAGCAGACCTCTCCACCCAACTAGAGAAGAACCCAAACAACTTGCTCACCTTCCTCTCCTCCCGCTCCTCATCGTCAAAGGTGAAGCACTGAGATTTCTGCGGGGGCAGAGGAGAATGAATGAAGTTCAAGAGACAGGTTAGAAGCCTGCAGAGCGGCATGCCCGTTATCCCAGAGGCTGAGTCCCTCAGTCATCTCTGAGGAACACTTGTGATGAAGGTTACCTCCTCGCTGGCTCTGTGGTGAAGGCTGAATGCCACAAAACTGCCCATTATTTTTATTTTACTTATTTTTAAGCGCTGCAGGAATTGAGCAGATATTCATCCCAACCACAGTGCAGCATTTCACATCACAGTGTAACATTTTAATTCCTCCTGCTCAGCGCCACCTCAGCGCATCCTAAGCTTTGCCAATACATTTTTCCCCTTGATATTCATTCTTCCTTCCCTGACTGAAAGCACTGCCTTATTATTTGCAAACAGATCCTTTGTGCTTTTCATTCCTATGGTGCCTGGAAATGCAACTGTTATTCGGCTGATGTTCTTTAGGTGCCACTGATTAGCACGGGTAAGCACCCATCTCCACGTGGCATCTCGCAAGGTGTGCTTTGCTGCCTTGTGTTACTCTGTTCCTGAAACTGAACTGTGCTTGAACGCCACTCAAAACGGGCACCAAGATCTCTCAGCAACTTCGGCTGAGTTGTGGGCAGGCAAACACATTCTGAAGCCTCTGGTGGCTCCCACCACAGCTCTTCCATAAGCCAGGCTTTGCAGCAAGCGTACCAAGAACGCACTGCCAAGAGCTCCCTCCATCCTGAATTCACCCTTCTGCTCCGAGAGCGCTTCCAGCAGAGTCCCACGGAGCAACCATGTAGTGTGAAGGAGCTTCTCTTTCGTGCGGTGAAATGTCTCACAGGTGAGACACGGACCACTAGATTAAGCAGCCTGATCACCTGCACTAGGACAGCCCCAAAGCTTTACCCACTGTGCGCTTTTGGAAGTAAAACTGTACAGAAAGTCAATATTTCTATAGGCTTCTATGTATGGTTTTCTATAGATTATAGGCAGAGGCTGTGGATATCACTATACTACCATCTCCACCATTTTCTTCACACTCCCATCACCTCTTTCGCACCTCCTTTGCACAGATGCTTCCTTATGCACAGTGGACGCCAGGCCACCAAGCTGCCCGCGAGGAGACGCTGAGGCTTGCAGACCAGCTGGGTCCCTGTCGCCCAGGTCCCCAGGGCAGCTTTGGCCCCCTCAGCCTCAGTGCTGGGTGCCGAGACGTGCACAGGCTGTTGCGCCGCGTTACATGGGGCTGCCGGTTCCCTCCGTGGACCTACGTGCTCTGGAGACAGCCAAGCCCCTTGTTCTCTTCCTTTCCCTTCACAGCCCCCTTGTGGGTTCCTGTCCATTTCTGCAATGTCACATCCCCTTTGATTGCTCCATTCCTTCCAGACTGACTAGCAAAACCACTGACATTCTCACAAGTTTCCCACGCCTGATGTACTGACAAAGATCCAGGTGGAGGAATTTGACTGACATCGTCTTGGTTTGACACCTCGAGCTGGTTACACATCAACCCCCTGCTTTGCTCCCCACATCCCTTCAGCATTACAGCCTCTAGGTGATGGTCATCCTGCCAACTCTCTTTCTATTGGGGAGTCTCCTGCTTCCTAGCCCACATTTTCTATGTCTCACAAGCGACCGCTGGCAGCCGCTGCTCGTTTTCCCCTTGCACACACGTGCAAAATACTCACAGCCTTTCCCTGCTCGCTTCCCACCTACTCAAGAATGGCGCAGAATGAGTCAGAGAGATCCGCAGGGCCAGCCCTACACTGGTGGGAATCCTCTGAAAGACATTTCCCTGACAGCTGGAGTCTCTCTCAAAAGAGAACTACCCTCACAGATCGTCTTTGCTGCTTTAAGGATAGAAATGCTTCCGTTTTTGCTTCCTAGCCAGTCTTTTCATATCCCCCTCAGTTTTGCCCTTTTCCTATTGTTAGCTTTCAGACCAAGCAGCTGTGCCTAATCCCAGCAGCCCATCCTTGTCCATCTGCAGTGATCTTTGACTTGCAAATCACAGTAGCTATTTCACCTGCAGCTCCTCCCTGGGCTTCAGTGCTCTTCCCTCCAAACCTTGCTTTAATATAAAAGCTCCTCCTGTTTCATATTCATGCTGATGTCTACTCTCCTATAATGTTTACTTGGACTCTGGATGATAAAAAAAGAAATGCCTTTTCTGTTCTTTAATTCCTGTACACCAAGAAAACAAGATAAAGAGACACTACTTAGCTGCTCCCTTAGAAAACACCAAGCATGAAACTGTCTGCAAGCAAAAAATGAAGCAGTCTGTGACATTTCTATGACAGTAACGCAGAGACAGATGCGCTTAGAGGAGACAGCCGGGGGACAGAAACCCCACAACATGGCCAGCCTGCTCCTGCGCTCGTGAACAGAACCGGCTGACGTCAGGCAGAGCTCGGATGCTCACTCACCTCTCGGTTGTAGACCTGAAGCACCTTGAGAACCGTGTCCTGCTCCCCGCTTTCCACCGTGGCTACCACCGTCCTCAGCTCCATTATCTCACCAGCTCAGCTATGGAAGGAAGCAAAATGAGTAGGAAGGGGAGTGAGGGGCTCCTGGACACGCTGATGCAGAGGGATCTCGACGCACAGAGAACACAGAAGGAGTGAGGAAAGGGTGGGGAAAGGAAGCAGCAATAACATCCCCCTCCCCTCCAAAAATACCTCAAACCTACACGTGAGATTGCTCACTCTGTTGCATCCGTAAAAGCAGAGCAGATGGGTAGGGCAGGTAAAACCAGGGGCTTGCGTCCTCTCTCTCCCCCTCTAATCCCAGTCTTCCTCCCTTTGCTTTCCAGCGTTTAATGCATGGCTCCCGATAGAGCGCTTGGGAAAAGCTCCCCCCCCTCAGCCCTGCCAGAGGATTAACACAGCACAGATAACAGCAGCTCCCTGAAATAGCTCCCTGCCTCCTCCTCCTCTGCTGCCTGTCCTGATTTCTGTTACTGCCCAGGAAGAAAATAAATAATTAAATAAAATGGAGGGGGAAAAAAAAAAAAAAAAAACACGCCACACCAGAACCATTCCCACAGAGCAAAAAAGGGATGGAGAGGGAAGCAATGCACGGAGGCAGGTACCCTCCTGGCTCACTTAAGGATGAACTGCCTTTTAAGGTGGTGAAAATAATTTTCTGGGTAGAAATCACAGGGATTTTGTTGAGTTTGTCGGAAGGGAGGTAGTTCAGCACACAGGGCACTCGGTGCCCGTATTTTAGATGACAGCAGATACAGGGCACAGGCTCATATAAAACCCCTCGCCTAGGGGACGGACAACCAGTGTTTTTACACCATTGGAGAAGGTGCTTCACAAGAAGCATGTGACCGAGCACAAAACGATGACTGTTTTCAGGAGAGCCACAGGTTTAGCTGCTCCACGCAGCCTTGCAGGCTTAGGGGGCTGAACAGCAGCACGTCGCACCGGCAGCTCTTGCAGTCCAGCCCGCAGAGGCGACGCTCGGGTGCCGCACAGCTGGGCAGCAGCAAGGCAGGGGGTTCTGAGGGCCAGCACATCAAAAAATAAAAAATAAAATAAAATATAAGCGGGGAAAACCAGCTCCTCTCCAAAGGACAGTGCGGTACCTTCACTCCTCGGTGCTGCAGGACTTGGGTACCTGATTTCTCCCCGGCTTTGCAGGGCGGTAACAGCAAGCAGAGATGGCAGCACTCCCTATTTTCCTTCCAGCCGCTATTTTCACTCCCCCTTTCCATTCCTCCCACCGACTCGCTTTCCTCCTTTCCGCCGCTCCCGGCCCTTCCTCCGCGCGGCCGCCCGTGCCTTACCTAGGGCGAGCGCTTGCCGGCGGCGGCCCGGG
>JAVCKT010025983.1:0-10503 GCA_032273925.1 Rhynchotus rufescens
CGTGCTCTAGGTGACCCTGCGTGTGCAGGGGGGTTGGACTAGATGACCTCTGAGGTCCCTTCCAATCTTAAGCATTCCATGATTCTATGATTCTATTTTTGAGTTATCTTTCCTTAAAAAGTCAAGATTTATGAGTGTTGCCAGAATGGCACATTGGCAAGATTGTTAGAGGGGTATTTTAAATTTAAAACAGGTATTTTCAACCCTGACCATCACTGGAGAAAACTCATCTTCTATATTCAGTAGTTTTATGATTTTTGCATTTTCATTTAACCAGACAAAGAACATAATAACTATAACAGTTTTTCATTTAGCTGCAGGAGCCCAAACAGCATTTCATTTGTTCACAGCAGCTTGCTTTCTTTTCCTTTTTCTTTCCCCTCCTCAACAATATAAATAATAAATCTAAGAATTAGGTTTCCAGTGTAACCTTTCACACTAATTAATTATTTTTTTTTGTTTCCCACAGAGAGACTGTAACTATTGCTTTAAATTTGCTGTTGGGGCTAAACAGGACTGTAAACTCAAGCAGCAAGTGTATTATTATTTTTTTTTATCATTCATAAAGAGCAGCAATCAGCTTTCCCATACAAATTGGGGGCCTGAACGTGAAAAACTGGCTGTCTCACTATCAATTTATATGGGTTTTTAGTCTCTTTCTACTAAGAATGGACATCTCTACACCTATCAAAAATAAAATTACCTACATTAAGATTGAAAATTAGATGTGCAAAATCAATAGGATCAATTGAATTACATATTTTATTCTTTTAAATAATCATTTGGGAAAGTTCCTTCTACTTCCACTCTTCTTCCTAAATTTAAAAGTATCATCTATTTTGCCTCTATCCCTTATTTTAACTGAGTATAGATGAATCCTATTTTGTGTCATGCTCTATCAAAAACAGATAATAACCTTAAGTTCTCCATCAACAACTGCAACAATTGGAGACCAAGTGAAAATAATCTGGATTTTTCTGTTTTACTTAAAAGCTTGACTGTGACTTTTTTGTTTGTTTGTTTTTCCTGTGTGTTGACAGAACTGTTTGTAGCAACACAGCCAACATCATCTATACAGTGGATTTATCCTGGTTATGTAACTCTCTCCCTAAATTCATCCGGCTAGTAATGAAACCTGCGAGAAAGGCAGGGAGATCCTAACAGCGGATGAGCTGAACTACTTTGATTCCCCTACGAGGAAAGGGTACAAATAATTGCTTGTTAGTCACAGAAAAACTATGCTGGGAGAAAAATGTTTGTGTGAATAAATGAATGAGCGAACACCGCACTAATAAGCGACTTCCTATACTTACTGCATGAGCTCTTTAGGGATGGGACTCATTTTCATTCTATGATTGAGCTCAGTGTAGAGCATAATAGGGTCTTTATTTCTGCCTGGTGCGCTGGCTTTTGACATGCAGCCTCTTAACAGGGTCTGGGAATGGGAAGACTTGAGCAACCACAGTGTCCGAAGTAGCACGTTGCACAGCACCCCGTTCTCAGAAGCACCATAGGTGAAGTGCAGACACCCTCTTGGTTTACCTGGATTGCAGATCAATGCCTGTGCAGCCACACCGAGCTAGTTCAATGCTAAAACAGTTCCAGTGCAGCCAGGTTTGTAAAGCAGGGACTGCGCCGTGCTCGTGGGGCTATGCACTGCCCCCAGTCCTTTCTTTCCCCCTTTGATTTGTTCTTTTTCTCCTCAGCGTGCCTCTTATTTCTTCTGTTTCCAAGGGAACTTCTCAACTTGAGCACGAGCAGCCTGCTCGTGTCTGCACTGATGCCTCTACAGCCCTTTCAGAGCCCGGTACAGGTTGCACAACCCTTGAGCAGCCAGCTCGGGGCCAGCACCTTAACCATAAGTACTCTTTAACCTTTGGTATAAGGCAACGTGGGCAGACCTGAGTGGGCTCTGAGAGGCACTAGCTCTGACCTGAGAGAGAGCTCCAAGGCAGCACAGATGTTACTAGGCTTAAATTAATCACTCATCTGCTAACACGAGCCCCCTGTTCCGCACAATACAGCAACTCTCCATTTCCCTGCATGATGGAGAGTTTACAGTACTTTGTGCTATTAAACATCACCTTTATAACATAAAAGCTCTTAATTATATGACTAAGTATCAATTGATAATGAGGAAAAGAATGTGCTCTCACATTTCTGGCAGTGACAAGAGGCCCTGAAGAACTGGGTTCCAAACCTGGCTTTCCAGAGGCCTCTGCAGGCGCATTGGGTAAGAGCACGACAGCCACAAAATTAGATGTTGCATCAGAAACGTAGCTCAATCACTTCCTAACTTTAGAGAGAGAGACTTTGCAACCTAAGTGCCCCACGTGCAATTAAATCAAGGCTGATTCAGAACCTTGACATAAGAAGTTACAAACAACACAGACTCTCCATCCTTTCACAGACCTATAGACTTCAATCACTTGAGAAGGAGTGCCCTAGAAGCTGGTGCTTATTTAAAACACCGGAAAAGTTTTATCAGTTCATACCTAAATGGCTTTGTTTGGGCTGTGGTTGTGTTTCCAGTGATCCGGGTCTTTCAGCTCAATACGCTCAGAACTACATTTATTAGTGCTGCAAAAGAAAAGAGCTGTGCTAGGACAGATAGTGTTTTACCCATTTTGGGGAATAAGCAGATAAAAGGCTGGAATATCAGCCTATTTTTAGAGTCTGGTTTTTTGATCATTAGCCAGCTAGATGGATGGGACTGCATATTTGCAATTGCTTTTTTATTGGTCAAGGCCATCAAACAACTGCAGCACTATAAGGTCAAAGACAATGGTAAGTCCAGGTATCACCCTCCTCCGTTGCTAACTGACTTCAAGGCCCTCAGAAAATCCCCAAAGATGCTCTGTGTCTGCAGCTGCAAGAAGCCCAGCGGCTCCTGCACAAGCGGCTGCGCGCGGGTGAGCTCCACACCGGCTTCCTGGGCAGCAGCCAGGCCCCAGCTCCAACTCCCCCAGCTTCCCCTGCAGCAGCCAGGCCCCAGCTCCAACTCCCCCAGCTTCCCCGGCAGCAGCCAGGCCCTGGCACCCACCTGGGGCCTGGCTGCTGGGTGCTCCCGCCCAGCCGTGTTGCAGAACGGCTCCCAATCCTGAGGAGACACCAAAATAAACGAATCGCACTCAGTGCTGCTGAGCATGGCCCGTACTTTTCAACTTGCTCAGTGTTGCCGAGTAATGAGCACATCTATTAGCACCACGGAAGGCGGCTTATGACTTGCTTATTCAAAGAACATTTGCTAATTTACACAATCTGTTTTTACTCATCCTACCCGTCGGGAGGACAGAATTAGGTTTGCACGGTGGCTGAATTACTTGTCAGACCCTCATCTTCTACCAAACGCTAATGATTAGTTAATCTAGGTAATTTGCACACACATTTATGTAAATCCATAATGTAATAAAAGCTAAAGTCGACTATTTCTGACAGCAGCTGACAGTCTGGCAGTCTGGAATAAGCTGTTCCCACGGAGCCACGTTTCTCTGCAGTTTAACTGGGATACTCCTTCTGACTGTCCTAGAAAGGACCAGGCGGCTTCTCTCGATTATTTTTAAAACATGCCTGTTCAGGCTGATAAATACGTAGTCCTGTGAACAGACAAGCAGAATAGGTGCCCTGGAAACTGAAAATAAGATTCTGTGGTCCCTAACACATTTCACAAGGGGAATTGCTACTGCCTCCCCTTCCCCATGAGCTGGAGTTGAGCATGTGTGTCTCGGGAGATCCTTGGTGTATCAACTTGAACCATGGTCTCTCCAACTGGGACTAATAAGAGAGATCACAAATCTGTTTGTGTACTACAAATTTTGTTGAAAAGTGGTCACAGTACACAAACAGATTTGTGATCTCTGTTAACTTGCCCCACAGGCTGAAAACCAACTAGAAAGACACCACAAAACTTCCCTACAGCCCAGGTATCCCAAGTACACAACTCTGAACAACGTCTTTTCCTTTGAGTTTTCCCTTTTTAAAACGCAAACTTTAATAAGAGGAAGGGGAAGAGGGGTAGAGCAAAAATCTGCCTTTGCCCTTCACAACTATCTACTGCAATTCGTCCTTTCAACCCCAGACCACAAAACTTAGCAGAGCGTAAGATGCTTCCTGGGTGAGAAGATGATGCTTTTAAGGCAATCCAATTTCCTGGAGATTTGAGATGAGCCCTCTCTAGAGCTCCCCCTGAAGCAAATACCATCTCTTCCAAATTACTTAACTGCCCTGATAAATACATTGTTCTCTTCTATTTTCATCAATAGATTTCAAAGAACTTTGAAGGGGACTAGCTACTTTAAAGCTAGAAAAGCTCCTGGAAATCTCAAGGAAGTTTCACTGAAGACAACCCAATCTCTGCCCTCCCCAGGGAGGTTTTAACTCTGGCAACTGACACAGCCTCCGTTCTGGTGGTCCAATTACCTGGTACCATCCTTCCCTCCTTGTTAGCAAATGCCCTGGAGAGCTGAGTATGCTGAGTATGCACAGGCTGCGGACTGCCAGCCTCGATGCTGGTAACTTGAGAAATGGGTGTGCCCCCATTTCTTCATTAATTCCTAATTTTAATTCTTAAATTCTTTAAGGATGGGACCTTAAAGGCCCATCAGGGGAGCTGCAGCCCCTTCTCTGCTCTCTCACCCTCTGTGCTGGAGGGGAGATCTTGTTCACGGGGTCTGCACTCAGAAACGTCACTTTCCTTGCCCCTACATCAAAGCACAGGCTGCTTTCAACACCAGCTCAGTTCCCTTATGGAAAGGGTAGGAAAAAGAAAAGTTTAAAAAATATATTTTTTAAAAATATTCCTTATTCAAATGAGCCAATAGCATTTAACAGAACTACAGAAGAATTCTTGGATCTTTTTTTTTTTTTTTTATCCCTGACTCAGCCAAAATGCGGTATGGAAGGACTGGCTGCAAGAGCCTTATTGATGTGTCCTTCCCGACTGGAAAGTGCTGCCAAAAAGCTCTGTCCTTCAGATCTTCAATGAAGCAGCCAAATAAGCTCTTTTTTCAGTCGCATGGCAAGTCCTGGATATTTCAGTCCCTGCACTTTTTCCTTTTCCTAATCCTCCCATTAAAGCTCTTTGGAGGCCCTCTGTTCATACCTTTCCTGCTGCCACCCTTACAGGCTGCTACGAAATCCATGGAGCCTTGGAGAACTGTGCAGCTTGCTCTACCAGAGGGGGCAGTTACTCCACTCTCAGCATGTCATACGAGTAAACTCTGTGGTGAAAAGTCACAGAGCGTTTTACAAAGATGCAGCCCAAAACACCCTGTAACTGGTAAATATCCAAATGCGGATTTCCACCAGCTACCCATGCAGTATAAACCTGAAAGAGGCTGAAGAGTCTTTAACACCAGAGAAAATTTCTCTGGTCCCCTCAGGCACATCTAAGAGACTCTTGTTACCATCATAAACTGAACAGCTTGAAACCTACGTAAATACTTAGTATAGGGTAAGTATCTCAGAACAACTTAAAGCATGGCATGGTCCCTATTTAAAATGTTATCTACTTTAGGGAACATGAACTATGAAATTTAATGTATTATCTTAGCTGATTTAGCCTGCATTTGCAGACATGGGCTTAAGAGCTGCTTTCACACTCAAGAACATACCGAAAGACAGAACTTGAAAACAAAACTGTCATTATCATTTAATTGGCTATAAAAGTAAGCTAGCACTTTCAATTTACATCTCATTGCACAAGCTCAAAGCTGGCCTTCAGTGTAAGCACAGGACAGAGACGCCCACAGGTGGAAAGTAAGTATCCTCCTAGCAACAAGAGGGGGATGAAGTCTAGCCACTGAATTCTCCATTCAAACTTTCAGCCTTGTAAGAGTGAAAACAATCATCACAGCACTCTGCTTGAGGGCTCTAGCCTTCCCCAACTACCAAGTAACACGTTTTTTAACCACCTTTCAAGGCCCTGACGCAGCTGAAGGCCTGGAGAACTGCACGCTTCTCCAAGGCAGCAAAGAGGCAGCAGAGGCGCTCGTTAAACTGGGCAGCCCGCAGAGGCTTTATTGGGGGGTTAGAGCGGCGCGGCTCAGCGGTAGCGGTGCAGCTGCAGCGTGTTGCGGCGGCGCCAGGCCGCGCGGCGCGAGCCGCCGATGGTGTGGTGGAACTTGTGGCCCTTGCCCAGGCCGCGGCTCTTGCGGCCGGCCGACGTGAGGCCGCGCATCTCGCGGTGCTTGTGCACCGGCTTCGTGATCCACTGCGTGTCGGGGTTGCGCCTGATGGCCTTGTGGAAGGGATCGATGAGGATCACCTCGAAAAACTTATACGTGGAGTCTTCACCCACCCAGTAGGAGTTCAAGACTCTCAGGGCTCCACAGTGACGGCCAGCACGTTCCTATGGAAAAAAGTATAATCAAGTATGATTAGTAGAAAGTAGAATCATGGAATTATTACAATGAAAGTAGAATCAGTGACATTTTTCATGCAGAAGTCCTTATAAGCGTAAAATCTTGTTGGCACTAGAAATTTAAATTTGTCTGGAAGAGAGTGCATCTCTTCCAGTTAAAAAACAACTAATAGGAAAGCAAGTTGTGCCAAAGGAGGTTCACGACTAGATACTAGGAAAAAATAACACATGGAAAGAGTGGTGAAGCACTGAAACAGGCAGCCCAAGTGGTACAGTCACCATCCCTGGCAGTGTTCACAAAACACGTAGATGAGGCACTTAGGAACATGGATTAGCAGGGATGGGGGTGATGGGTTTACAATTGGACTTGATGATCTTGAAGGTCTTTTCCAGACATAATGGTTCTATGAAAGCTGCATTCAAAAAGGTAAAAGGCGGTCAGCATTCCAAAGTGAAATGGATTTTTTAAGAATGTTAAGGAGCACAGTGTTTAGTAAACAAAAGACAGACTTATTTCACAGATAGAATAAGTAAACATATAGAGTTAAGGACTGCAAGGTCAAGACATGGCTAAAGAGCACAAGCTGCACTGGCGCCATAAAACAATCTTTTGTGGAAAGTTATGAAATACTGATCCATTTGAAATTACAAAATCAGAAAAAAGGAAAGCATTTCTGTAGAGAATAAGCCAGCTTTGATAGGAGAAAAGAACAGCTGATGTAACAAGTTGCCTTGTTTGCTCCTCTGCTATCACAGCTCGCTACTCCTACTCTCAGTTATGGCTGGAAAAAAGTGGGATTGGTTTAAAAAACAAAAATTAAATAGTATCAATTCTGTAACAATTCTTGTCTCTCCTGCCAAAACTACTAACTTTAGGGCTAAACACTACAAGTGCACCCAGCCATAGGACTTCATCATCATGGTAAGGTATGAACCAAGAGATTCTACAGTTTTTCACCAAGTTAATTTTATGTGTGCAGAAAGTAGTCTTATGGTCTACTCTAGCATATGGGAAACAACACATACATTAAGCATCAAAATATCAACTGCTTTCAATCAGCTTTTGGGTGGGGATGACAGCTACTAGAGTTTCATATTTCCCTAATATTTTTACCTGAAAAAGAGAAATCTTTCAGTAAAGAGCAATTGGGAGGTTCAGAAAATTTCAGACCAAAACTGAGGCAGAGCTATGGCCACAAGCGACTCTGCATTAGCCACCAGTTATCTGCAATACTACATACTAAGAGCACGTGATTCTGCATTTTCAGTGCTCATGATATTTTTATCTTTAAAAGAAATGTGATTATTTTAATCAACATGTCCCATTTACTATTTTAAATAAGCCCCACATTCAATCTGCTGAGGCTCTCAGCAGGCCATAACAAATGCCAAACACATCACTGGCGTGGGGAGTCAAGTCTGGAGCTTGCTTAAAAGGAGAATTTTCCCAAGTTTTGGAAATAGAAAAGCCTTCTATGGAAGGATGGAATGGCAGTGAGCAGTCCCTAACATTCCACAATGTACTCATCTGTAGACTGAGGGAAAAGAGACAAAATTAACCTAACCCATGGGAAGGAATAAAATATTTTTCCATGGGCAAGAACTATGTGTTATCAACTCCCCTACTACCACGACATTACAAAATTTAAGGTGTCACCTAATGAAAACTTTCATTTTCAATATCCTAGCATATAAAAGCCATCATACATAAAAGTTGTACCACTGATCTTTGTGCTCTTGAGGCACTGTAGCTTTTGTAACAGGCCAGGGATCTTGTGGCATTAGCCTTTAATTTCAGAGCCTACAAACCAGCCAAGTATATTGCACAGCACTACTGCTATAAAACCAGGTGCTACTGAATTTAGGGCAGCAACTGAATGACCTCTATGAAAGGATCATTATCCAAAACTAGTAATATAAGAACATGGGGCAAAAAACCCCATGGATTTATTAAAGACCTTAGAGCGTATAAAGATATTTTTCCCATGCTGTATCAATCTCTGCACCTAACTATATGCCCCATTCTGAGTTCACTTCACACCTGTGGCCTTTCTTCTTGGAAAGCTGAGCTGCTCTTCAATGGCAGTGCTACAAGTTACCAGAAAACTAAGACTGAAAACACGCTGTAACACACACACACTGAAACTGCCATGTTACTACAGAAATTCAGCATGAGGGATGATTAGTTCGAACTACAAAAAGCCATGCCTGAAGTTAGACACCTTAACTGAATTTTGACTTCTCATGCCTCTTATGTCTTTTGACATTCTCTTATTTTGCATTTTATGCCAGTCATGCATCTCTCCATTACAACTACTGTGCCATACTTAGCACAGCTTTCCAAGGCACTCCAGTGCTTTCCCAATACCACTACTCCAGCTCTTCTGCTTCGCATATTAACTGGTGATTTTTTGTCGGAGCATCTTCCACTCTAGCAAGAGAGGCCTTCCTTCCCCCGGGTTTCTGAGCAGTAACAAAGCAGTCACCTCTGCCACAGACTGAAGACTCCGGGCGAACTTCAGCTGGTTAACGCCGTGGTGCACAGGCTTGCCATAGGTGGCACCTTTGGGCACCGGGCGCTTACGGCCCCCGCGGCGAACACGGACGCGGTAGATAACGTAACCTGCAAGACAGGGAGAAGGGGACAATTACAGCAAAGACCACCTTGAAGTCTATGTTGTGTTTCCCAGCTAAATGCCACAAAGAGTACATCACTATATCAGTCTTCACCAGAATCTACAACTGGAGCTGCCTGGCACAAGATGCTTTTGTTCCTCCCAACATAACGGAATTATAGAAGTGATTTATTGTTGTGGTTTCATTTCCAAAATAAAGCACATGACGCTTCTATACAAGGTAGTTCCAAATATACTAATGACTAAATCTAAAATCTCACATTCTGACAGACAGTCTTACTGATAAAGCACTGGCCATCCATAAGCCCTGCCTGACCACTGGAAGATGAGAAGACTGGGCAAATGTCACAGACACGAACAGAGGCTTAAGAGTCTTAGTTTTGTGTTTTCACAGTACACAAACGTACTACTCAGGTTTAGGTTACACAGGAAGGCCCACTTTCCCTCAGCATGTTTCACTGACCAGGAACTCTGCTCTAATGACAACCCAGTGACAATCCTTGCTTGTTTGAGCATGGGTAGCTTCAACAACTCACAGTAATGCTTGGCCTAAGGAAGAAAGCCCCTGCCCTGCTGAACCTAGTGCATCTGTTACTCTGCATCTTAAAAGCAGTGGTCAGCTTGATCGTAACAAAAGCACAAGAACTAAATGCAAAGCCCCTTTGCTCTCCCTGTGCAAGAGAGTCAGTGTGCATTTGAAGATCATCATGAGAAGCAGCTTTGGGCTGCAGACAGCATCATCAGTGTAATATTTTCACAGCACCATACAGCTCATCTCTCACCCAGGGCACTTGATACTGCTGGAGCTGGCCACGCTGTGCTACCGGGCACGGTTTAGGGAAGGAGGCCGATGGAAGCACGAGGCCGAGGCCGGCGCCGTTACCTTGCTTGGCCTTGTAGCCGAGGCGCCGCGCCTTGTCGGGCCGCGTGGGCCGCGGCGCGCGGTGCAGCGCCGAGAGCTGCCGGTACTGCCAGCAGCGCACGCGGAGCAGGAAGCGCATCACGTCCGACTGCTTCTTCCTCCATAGCTCCTGGATGTACTTGTAGGCGCCCATCCTCGCCTACCTGCTGCAGCGAGAGGCTCGTGAGACCGCGCGGTGACCGGGCCCGCGCGCAGACCCTGGGGAGAGGCGCAGCGCGGCCCGGCCGCCCCCCCGCACCTCCACCCGCACCAGCCCCGCACGCCGCGGTCACTCTCCCTCCCCTGGGCCCCGCTAGGTGCCCAGGACGGCGGCAACGCGGGCAGGAGGGCGCCGCGCCCGCCGATGGGGCCGGATGGCGGCCGATGGGGCCGGATGGCGGCCCCGGCCCGGCGCCGCCGCGGCCCTCACCTGATGGAGGCCCACGCCGGAAAGGAAGAAGCCCGCCTCCCACAAACCCGCGCGGCTGCCCGCGCTTCCGGCGCGCGCCCCGGAGCCCGCTGGGTAGCGTAGTCCTGCGCGGGGAAGGCGGGGCGGCGGGCGGGAGGGCGGGAGAAGCCCCGCCCCCGCGGCGCCCGGCAGCCAA
>JAVCKT010025985.1:0-21452 GCA_032273925.1 Rhynchotus rufescens
CGCTCGCCATGGAGCCGGGCACCATCGACAACCTCTGCATCCTGTACCAGAGCCCCGACTTCATCGTGGTCAACAAGCACTGGGACATCCGCATCGACAGCAAGATGTGGTACGAGAAGCTGACGCTGCAGAGCCAGCTCAAGCACCGCTTCCCCGAGCTCGCCGACCCCGGCACCTACTACGGCTTCAGGTGGGTCCGCCGGGCCCCGCGTCACCGAGCACAGCATGGTTGAGGTTGGAAGGGACCTCTAGGGATCATCCAGCCCACCCGCCCTGCTCGAGCAGGGACACCCAGAGCGTGTGGCACAGGGTGGCATCCAGGCAGGTTTGGAGTATCTCCAGAGAAAAACATGGGTGTTGCTGCTCTTAGCTTGCTGGGTGCCACCACCCAGGAGCAGCCGCGCTGGCTGTCCCAGCTCTGGGACACAGCGGGGACACGGGTGAGCTAAGCTAGGGGACACATGGGACAACGTACAGGCCACGCTGGCCACGGCCTCGGCTTGGCACCTTCCCCTGCGCTCCCACAAATCCGTGTCGTGGGAAGGGCAGCCCTCAGCACTCCCTTGTCCAGCACAGGAGCCTTTCTCTGCTCCGGCGTTATCCCTAGCAGGGCAAGCCGGGTGCCCACGCTTGGTGCCCTGCCTCCAAGCGGGGCCTAAGGAAAGCCTAGAGAACGGCAGGTGCCAGGAAGGCGCCGGGGGCTGTTGCCACCCGCCTCCTCCGCAGGTTCTGCCACCAGCTGGACTTCTCCACGAGCGGGGCGCTGTGCGTGGCGCTCAACAAGGCGGCGGCGGGGAGCGCCTACAAGTGCTTCAAGGAGCGGCTCGTGACCAAAGCCTACCTGGCGCTGGTGAGTTGGGGTGCGGGATGCGCCGGCGTGCGCCCAGTGGGGACTTGTCTGGGCCTGGCTTATCCGCTCACCCCATTTCTCCGCTCCGCCCTGCAGGTGCGGGGCCACGTGGAGGAAACGCGGCTGACGATCCGGCACGCCATCGGCAAGAACACGAGCGAGGGCATGACCCACATGATGTGCATCGAGGGCACGGAGGGTGAGGCCCCCGGCGCCGCGCGCGCCGCCCGCGCCCGCCCCGCGCTCAGCCCCGTCCCGCTCTCCTTGCAGGCTGTGAAAACCCCAAGCCCTGCCAGTCGGAGCTCATCGTTCTCGAATACGGATCCTACAGCGGAGACCCCGTAACCAAAGTGCTGCTGCAGCCGCTCACAGGTGGGGCTGGCGGCTGGGACCGGAGTGGGATTGTGGCACTGGGAAGCAGGATTGCGGCACCGGGAAGTGGGATTGCGGCACCGGGAAGCGGTGGCAGGAGCCGGGGCCCGATGGCTCTGATGCTGCTGCTCAGCCAGGCCCGGCTGGAGCAGGTAGGAAGAGGAGCCACAGCAGAGAGGGACCGAGGGCCCTGCTCGTGTCCTGCCCGCGCAGCCCTGGCCCTCGGCTGCAACGTGGTTGTGTGGTGCAAAGCAGCCTCTGCAAAGGGCTGAGCTGGAAGCCACGCTCAGCTCAGGGGGATTTATGTTCTGCAGCGAAGGGGACAGATGCCATGTGGTGCGTTGTCATCTTGCACCTCAGGGTCCTCAGTGGGGAGGGGTCTTGATGGCCCCGCTCCTGCTTTCCCCCTAGGGCGGACACACCAGCTCCGGGTTCACTGCAGCGCCATCGGCCACCCCATCGTGGGGGACTTCACCTACAGCCACAAGAAGGACAGTAGCCCCTACAGGATGATGCTCCACGCCTACTACCTGCGCATCCCCACCGGGAAGGAGCTCATCGAGGTCTGCGCGCCCGACCCCTTCGTCACCGCCATGGACAGCAACTGGGTGCCCCACCATGTCACCCACCGGCTGGATGAGACCATCCAAGAGCTGAAGAACAAGATGATCCGGAAAGGGGAAGAGGAAGAGAGCGAAAATGCGGTGCTGAGCCCCAGAGAAGAGGCCCCGGGCAGCGTGGGCAGTGCGGAGGCGGAGGAGCAGCGAGCCAAGTGTGAGCAGTGGTTGGCCGAGTGGGCTTTGGAGTGAGCGACTCGCCTTTCCGCTTTGCAACCCAAAGCCCCATTTTTGTCCTAGTGGGTCCTGGCCGGCGTCCCCACCAAGCCCAGAGCTGACCACATCTGCACTCGTTGTACACCGCAGTCCCCTTCACTCCAGGGCCCGGCATGCGGCAGATCTCATCAGCAGCTGGGGCTGCCTTGGGTTTTATGGTCCTCCTTCGCCTGCCTGATCCCCGGGTGCCCGTCCCGCACTCCGCGCCTCCGCAGCAGAGTTGGCGTGTCCCGCGGCAGCCTTGAGCGCAGCTCGGGCCCTGTGCCGGGGCTCCGACACGGCGGGACCAGCACGGACACGAGCTGCGCCAGGAAGGTGGCGGTGATGCCTGCAGACCCAGTGCAAAGCCAGAGAGCTCCCAGTGGAAGGGCAGGGAGGTGACTCGAACGTCCTGCCGGATGCAGCCCCGGCGGCTGTTTCCGCGTTCCCACCCGGCTGTTTTGGGGCACAGGGTGACTTTCCTGCCGCCTCCAGGGGCTTCAACGGCGAAACAGCGACGTGCGGAGCAGGAAGGGTCCCCAGAGCACCGCAGAGGGTCACGGATCCCTCCCTCTCCCTGCCGACGTCCTGGCTCCATCCGACCACCCGTATTTTTTAAGGATTTGTTGAAGATGAATGGATTAATACTATACGATTTTAAACTTTTTTTCTTTTTTTTCAGTTTTCTATGAAGAGAATCTAGTCTTTTAGCAGTTCTGAAATACCGAGGGCCTTGGAAATGCGTGTATTTTTAGTACTTGTACCTGAAATAGCCAGCATCATTAAGCTATTTTTAATAGATCTGATTATTCTTTCTACCAGGGTCTGCTTTTCTTAGCACCTGCTTTTATCCTGGATACGTTTGCAGCCCCGCTGGGGCAGGATCGGAAGGTTAAAGCCTCCCTCTGCCTTTCCTCACTGTCGGGGAGCAGGGATCCTGTTTCTGTCTGCCTGCTTGAACACCAGCACTAGAGGGTGCTGGAGATGGGTCTTCCAGTTGGCAACCAGCCGGGAGAAGAGGCTGAAGCTGTAAGAAAAAACGAGGGCTAACGAGCGGCGGGAAGGAAGGTCGCGTTTCACGCTGGAGCTTGCAGCACGCGGGGAGAAGTCGGCCGGACTTTCCCTTGCTCGGCCAGCCCGCCCGTCCTGCCTCTGCGCTCGCCTTGCCCGCGCTGCTCCTCGGCAGCCCTCGCAGCGGGTTTTGAAGGGCGAGAGAAGAGGTTGCGTGGGGTGACGTTGGGAGAGCGCCCCGAGGCTGCTGCAGGACGGAGGTGAACGTCACAGCTGCCTCGGTGCGCGTGGAGAGGGCAGCCGGAGCCCCTTGGTGCCCAGCCTGCCCGCGCTGCGCTGCCGTCTCCCGCTGCATTTCAAATACACCCACAGCTGCCTCCCGTCACCGATGGCAGCCCCTGCCCGGCCCCCTCTCATCCCGGGAGCTGCAGCTCCCTGATGCCAGAGGGCTCCAGGCTTTTGCAGGGTAGGAGCCAGCAGTGGTTCCTGCCTTTTTCCCCTCCTTTTTCCTGCCTTTTCCCCTGCCAAGGGACCTGCCGCCGGGTTGATCAGGCAGCTGAGCCTGGCTCGGCCCTGGCAGCGCTGGAGGAAGCCCAGCAGCCCTCTCAGCCTCCACACACTGCACTTTTACCCACCTTCCACAGATATAATATGTATTTTCCTTGTCTTGGAGATGCATTTTGCAGTAGCGCTTCGCCTCCCTCGTGCTGGTGCGCTGTGTTTGCCCCGTGCTGACCGTGTAGATCCTTGGCTGCGTGTCTCGTGTGCGTCCACTCGTGCATTCAGCCCCGCTGCGGGTTGGGGTCGCGCTGCTCTGCGTCGTGACCTTCCGTGCATCCCGGAGCAATCCCTATTTATTGTCACACATCCGCGGACGTTGCTGCAGTAAATCATTACACCTCGGCACAGCGAACTGGTTGTCTCTTGATCTGTGTGGGTGCTCAGCAGCCCCAGGGGGTGGTCCTGTGCACCAAGGGGCTTTGGGGAATGAGCACGGAGGGGCCGGCGACACCAGGCTCCGACCTGGCGAAGCTGCCGGGTGGGCACCGGCTTCCACCGGCCCCGGGGATCCCGCTGCCCAGGAGAGAAGGGCTGCCCAGCCAGACACCCCCGGCCGGCGGCTCCAGGAGGGCAGGGGAACCTCAAAGAAGCTTCATTGGGAACAAGGATTTAGGGAATCTCGGCAGGATGAGCGGGGGGGAGGCAGCGCAGATGCCCCTGCGTGCTCAAGTGTCGCTGACCCTGCTCCTTCTCCAACCCTCCCTTCCCACCTGCAATGCTTTCCCCTCCCGTAATCCCACATCAAGAGCACTTCCCTTTCCTGGGGGGCAGACTGGAGCACCCCTATCCCCAGGACAGATTTGGGGAGCCCGGCGGTGCCCGCAGCCCTGGGCAGAGCGGCACTCGCTGCAGGCAGCCCCAGGACCAGCCGCTGGCTCCGTTCCGCCCCAGGGACCTTTTCCATCCCCAGCCGCTGCAGTTTAGCCCCGTTCTGCACTCGCTGCCCTCCCCAGAGCAGCAATAGCCCCGATGATCCCGTCCTGCGTCGCCGAGGCCGCCGTGCCCGGCCACCCGTGTTCGCACCCAGACCTCGAGCAGGGCCTGGTTTCGGTTCCCTGATAGCAGAAAAGCCCGGAGCGGCCCAATAAATCCCACTTGAGTGACAACAGCTGCAGCTGCTTTTGTCCCAAGCCAAATAATAGCAGGAGGAAGAAGAACTTGGCCTGGAGTCAATGCCACCGAGCTTGGCAAAGACACATCAGGAGCAGAGCTGCTGCCCGGGGGACAGATGGGACCTTTGGGTGCCTTTCAGGGTGTTTAGGTGGTTTGCAGAGACAAGCACAATATTTAAGCACTCTTTTATACCGACAGTTCATTCCCCAGGTTGAAGCAGCTGGAAAGGACCCTAAGACACAATTCACGGTGGTCGTGCTGGCGCAGAGCCGGGAGGAGCCTGCGGTGCCCCAAGGCTACAGGTGCCCCCTTGTCCTCCCCAGGCTCCCTCACCCCTGGCTGCAGAGCCCCGGGCGCAGCCCTGCCCGGCAGCAGCCTCATAGCAAGCGAGTTTCTGCAATTCCAGCTCTCCGGTGGGAGCTATTTTTGCAGCAGATCCTTCCAAAATAGTAACCAGAAACACGGATGAGCTGCTGACCAACACCTGGCTTTGCAGGACCGGTTCCTCAGCCTCGCCCCCGAGGAGCGGCCGGCCACGGGGCTGCGCCGGGAGGACACCCAGCCCGGGGGACATGCACTGGTGATCCCAGAGGAGCAAACGGATGCTCAAACCCCCCCGGAGCCCTGGGGACCACCCTACTGCAACCAGGAGCTGCAAAGAGGGAGCAAAGCCCGTGTGTGGCTGCACTGTGGCTTGCGGTGACTGTTTGCACAGGCCGATATATCCACACCAGTGCAAGAGCGGTTTGGGACCAGCTCCCTGCCGAGCCTGAGGCTTTCCTCTGGTTTTCTGCCACGACACCCTTGGAAGGTCTTTGCTTTCTGCATTTCCCACCTCTTTCTTGGCAGCGTGTTCCTGGCTGCTTCAGAAATTTCAGGTAGGAAGCTGCAGAAAGGGCAGCGGAGGTTGCCCGCACGCTGGCGAAAGCGAGCAAGGGGAGACGAGCTGGCGAGGGCATCGAGCCCTCGGCTGGAACTGCTCCGGTCTGCAGCCCAGCCGCTCTACAAGCCTGAAGAGCTCAAACCCTATAGAGTTCAAACCCTGAAGAGCTCAAACCCTAAAGGGGTTTCTCACTGTCCTCAGGGAACATCTGTCCCTACGAGGAGCCTGGGAATGGCCCAACTAGGGGAGCTAATTGAAAAGTCTCAAGTTCAAAGTGCCCTGTATAGAGGGGAAAAAAGGGCAAAAAATGCACCCAAAGTTGCTTAAACGAAACCAGGTTGAGAAATCACTTGTCACACCCCCTTTGCCGAGTGCCATTCCCACCCCGTCGGGGCGCGGAGCCGGCGCAGAGCAGCGGCTCATCCCGACCTCGGCGCCACGCCGGAGCGGCAGGTGAGCTCCTCAATTCCCGGGAAACGGAGCCGCGGCGCAAATCCCACGGGAGCGGGGACTTGTCCCACGGGGAGGAGATGGGGGCTCGGGCACACGGGGAGACCTCGCTGAGGAGCCGCTGGCATCTGGAGGCAGCTCAATGAGCTGATGGCTCTGGGGGCACCAACGAGCCCAAGACTCTTTTCCACACAGGGTCTCCGCTCACGGGTAGGGAGGTGGGATAAGGAGGGGGATTCTCTCAGTAAGGGATCAACAACACTGCTCCCAGCTATATAAAGTCTATGACAGCACCCGAGGGAGACGGGAGCATCTACTCACTCCTCCTCGGTGTTCTGCTCCTTGCCAGGACGGCAGGCAGCATGGCCCCAGCAGCCCGGCTCCTCGGCCTCCTCTGCCTCCTCGGCCTCTGTGAGTTGCTCCTCACCCCTCCAGCCCGGCGCTCGGCACCGCGTTAGAAACTTCCCACTCCAACACCTGCTTCGGAAGACAAGTTTTTGACCATCTTTTAACCCCACTTGTGGAAGAAGTCCTGGTTATCCAGGCTGGCTTCAGGGTGCCCCAGATCTCTGCTCTTTGAACCTCTTCTTATCCGCCTGCATTTACCAAACATTACCCAACCGGCACAGAAAAGATTTTCCCTAAACCTTCATTCTGGAGATGTTTCCGAGCAGCCCCCTCCCCGCTCACAAAGATATAGAGGTGTGGATGTTTTATAACGTGACCCCGCTCTGTTGCAGGGCTCCCGGCAGACTGCGCCCAGGCAGCAGCAGTAAGTGACCAGCCGGAGCTGCTCGGGGAATTGCAGGCTCCCGGGAGCGGGAGGACGTTGCTCCCTTGCACGGGGGAGCCCAGGGTGCCGGGTGGAGAAGGGAGGTCTCGGAAGGCTGGGTTGTATCAGGACAGATCAAGTAAGGCAGGGAACGGTGCTCAGGTTGCGGCAATGCCTGCGCTGGGACCAAGTCTCCTTAAATGCAATGGATTGAATCCGCTTGGGTGTCCCCTTTTGTCCCAGTCCTATCTCTGTCCCAAAGCTCAGACAAACCCTATGCAACTCAGAATAGGAGGCTATTCTCTATTTCAGGCTAAGCCCTGCATTTGAACAGTGCACAGCTCAGAAGAGAAGGCTATTCTCTATTTCAGGCTAAGCCCTACATTTGCTGAATGCAGGAAATGTTCTTTACTGTTTTCCCTTTGTTTGTCTTTAAGTGACAGTCATTAGCAGAGATATATTGAGGTACTTGTGGTGAAGGAGGAGGGAGGACTTGGCAGGGGCAAAGTCGATGTGTTACCCACCCTGAGGTGACCACAGATCCTCCCACCGCTTGGGGAGTTTCCTTTTTATGAGGAGCTTTTTGTCTCCCCTGTCCTAATGCTTCCTTTTCTCCCAGGCTGTGGGCACCAAGGACCCCGCTGGGCAGGTTGACCTGCTGGCCAGCTCTGCACCCCGCGGGAATGACCCTGTCCTGCTGACACCAAGGAGCAATGACAGGAGGAAGGGGCACCTCGTGGTCCAGCCCGGCACAGTGGTAGGTCCTTTCTTGCACCCTCTCCTGCCCTGCACACCAAGCACGTTCCAGGTGGCTCCTTGGGGACTTGCTCTGGCAAGTTCCCCGTTCCTTTCCCCAGCTCATCTCCAACACCTCGTCCCCCAGTGATGCTCTGCTGCATGTCCCTGATCACCCCGGGGTGAGGAACGGCACGAGAGACCTCTCGCTGCAGCAGCTGGGGTGTCAAGCTTGGGCTTTGGGGAGACAAACCGGGACAGTACCTTTGCCCCCAGACCCACGCACTCTTATCACAAGCAGACACAGAAGATTCCTCCTTCCTCAGACTTAGCAAGCTCTAGTCTAAAAACAAATTCTCATCAGTTGCTTTAACGATAAACTCTCTCCAAATTTCCCTCATCCAAAGGCTAGGAATCCCATTGCCAGCCTGAGTTTTTGCTCAGCTGCTACCTGGCCCACTTGATTTAAAGCTCTTCTTCCCCAGTGCTCTTACAAGGTCTCCCTCGGGCTCTTGCATGGGCGAGTGCCAGGCTCGGAGACGCTGCATCTCCCTGCCCAGACCCCAGACCCGCGGGGCTGGCCAGGACCCCGCGCTGCCTTAGCCCATTCCCACCTCCCGAGCCCATTCCCGAGGCTTTGGCTGTCGTTGGGGCTCATAGTTCGCGGTGCTTGAGCGTTTGTGCATCCTCCTCCGCAGGCTGCCGCCTCGCTCGGGGCTGTCCCCGCTGCCACGGCTCCGTACGCCGGGTAGGTGCCGCACCGGGTCTCGGGGGGCACCCGGGGGTCTGGCCTGGATGTATGGAATCTGTGTGCGTCACGGCCCACGGTGACAGCCTGGCCGGGCCAGGCAAGATTTAAAGCCTTGCCCAGCGGGTTCTGGGTCGTGGTGCACACCATCCGCTGCCTCACGTAGCGCAAACACACCCGGAATTTCCTGCCCTTTGAGGGCTGACACCAGCTTAACTCCTGGCAGCTGCTGGCCTGCCAAAGTGGGCAAGCTGGGCACCCCAGCCTGGGCTTCCTCGTGAGCAACCCTGGGCAAGCCGCTGTGCAAGGGGGTCCTTCGCCCCCCAAGGCGGCTGCTGAATGGAAGAGAGTGACGAAAGCGGAGCAGGAAACGTTAACTCACCTTGTCCTTGCAGCCTTCCCGCCGCCGTCCTGCAGCGGCTGCAGGGCTGCCAGGCCGGTGAGCTGCCCGCTGCCGAGCTCCTGGCGCTCGCCGAGGCCGCGCGGCGCCGCCGAGCGCTGCTGAGCCGCCCCCAGGTAGGCGACACGGGCCCTTCCTGCCCCGGGGGCTGCTGGCGACAGCAAATCCGTGAGGGAAACTGCGGGAAAAGCAATAGACATAAGTCCAGGCCGTGGGCAGGAAGCTCCCGCCGCTCCCGCAAGGGTCTTGCACCCAGAGGTTGTGCTAAAGAGGTGGATTTGCAGCTGTACCCTATTAAAGCCTGCCCATGAACAGCCTCATGCCTCTTGTCCAGACCTTCCTCCTCACAAGGCGACAGCGCCGGTCACGTCCTCGCTGTCCTGGTGAAACCCCCCTGTCCTCTGCCCGTTCTCTCAGCTATCCTGCCTGGCCAAACTGCTCGTGGCGCGGAACCTGACAGCCGACAGCACCGCCCTCCCAGCCGACGTGCTGCTCTTCTTCAAGTGAGTCCAAAGTCTGGCACGTGGTTGTGCTTTAGGAGTAGAACGGCTCCAAAAAGCAAGTGACAACCGCGCTGCTTCCCAGCCCTGACACCGCGGCGTGTGCAGGAGCGGGACAGGGGAAAAAGCTGGGAAAAGCACCAGTTTCAGTGGACACTTCCAGACCTAACCCAGCAGGGCATTCCCAGGCCCTGGTTCCCTTGCTTGGAAGCACTGGGGAGTGCTCCTGGAGCTCTCCAAGCCCCAGAGGGGCACAGGACGGCAGGGAGGGTTGTTTCAAAGTGGAAACTTCACCCTCCCGGCCCCTGTTGTCCCCCCAGCTCGGCTGACGTGCACAACCAGAGCTGCAGAGCGTTTTACGCTCTGGCCTCTCAAGGCCACCTCGAGCTGCTGCCCAAGGGCTCGAGCCGGAGGACGCGGCTCCTGCACGGGGCACTCGCCTGCCTGGTGAGTTGGAGCCGAGCAAGCTCCGCTCGGGACGGGGCACGAGAACAAGTGTCCGTCGCGCCACGAGGCGGGCAATGGGCACCTCGGCTTCTCCGCAGGGAGCGCGCGGCCCCGGCCTGAGCCCGGAGCAGCTGGGCGCCCTCGGGGCGCTGGTGTGCGACATGGAGCCGGCCACCATCGCCGCCTCCCACCCCCGCGTGCTGGAGAACCTGAAGCTCTGCGCGGCGCTGTCCGGGGCGCAGCGAGCCGCCCTCAACGCCCTGCTCCTCAGCGGGGCCGCGGGATACGGGTAAGGACCCCGCAGGTCCCTGGGGGGGCACTGCAGCAGTGGCGCTAAGCCGGGCCTTGTCCCCTCGTCCACAGGCATCCTTCCTCCTGGGATTTAAGGACTCTGCAAAGCCTGGGGACACTCGTGCTGAGCTTGAACCAGACCCTTTGGGGCTCGGTGGCTGAGGTAGGACATCCCCGCAGGGCACGTGGGGGTGCTCGGGAGGACGCCACGTTTTGTTGACCCCTTTCGGCCTCGCTGTCCTCAGGAGGTGAGGAAGGCTTTCCGCAGGCGCATCCTCGCCACGTACCGCGGCCAGGATGGGGCGCAGCGGGAGCGATCCCTCGCCCTCCTCGGAGCCTTGGCGAGCGCGTCGCCTCCGCCGCGCCGCAGAGCCAAGCGCAGCGCCCAAGGTAAGGGAGCGCGGCTGGGCAAGCGCCCTCACTTAGAGCGTGTGGGGCAAAACCAGGCCAAAATAGGCCCTGGTGCCAGAGGCAGCTTGTCTCAAGAGCAAGGGTACCTGGAGAGAAGAGGACAGGAGAGAAGGGCCTCAAGTTGCACCGGGGGAGGTCCAGGTTAGAGATTAGGAAAAAAAATGTACATGGAAAGAGCAGGGAAGCCCTGGACCAGGCTGCCCAGGGAAGCAGCGGAGTCGCTGTCCCTGGCGGTGCGCAAGAAACGTGCAGATGAGGTGCCCAGGGACAAGGTTTAGCAGGCAGAGTGGGGATGGGTTTGGGGTTGGGCTTGATCTTGAAGGTCTCTTCCAACAATAACGATTCTAAGATTCTAAGAAGAAAACAGGAGGCTGGGACGGTCGTTCCCAGTCCCATCCTCCAGGAGGATTTCAACAGCATGGGTAGAAGTTCCCGTTAATTCAATCCGTCTTTTCTGAGGGTCTCTGAGCACCCCTGAGGGACGGGGTGCAGGGAGAGGACGGTGCCGCCTCCCTCAGGCCCCTCGGGGCTCTCCCCAGGCTGCCAGGTGCCCATCGACACCAGCACCCTCTCCGACCCGTTCCTGCTCCTCCACTTTGACTCCAGCGAACAGTTCGACCGGTGCCTCACCGACGAGGTGCTGAGAAACAACCTGGCGCTGCTGCTGGAGCAGCCGCTCACCATGGACTTCCTGGGCGTCGTGAAGAGGCGGCTGGGCAAGGTGAGGGGCACGGCCACCCGCAGCGGCCTCCTTCTCCGGACCAGCCTGCTGGGTGGTGTGGGGCGGATCGGAGAAACTCAGCGCACGCTTGGGAGGAACTGGGGGGTTTTGAGGGGTTCTGCTTGTTCCTGCCTAGCAAAGTGCTCAGAAATCAGAGCTCAGAGGCCAAAGTGCTCAGAAATCTGAAGTTCAGGATTGGAGGGTGGGTATGGCCGAGAGAAGAGTAAGAGGTGGTGGGGAAAGTAATGGAGAAAAGAGGTGAGAAAATGAGGGGTAGCGTGGACAGGCTGGTCTCTGCTAAGCAGCTCTGAAGAGATGGGTGTCCTCAGCTTGCACCATCTCTAAGGGGGTGGCTTTGAAAGATGTTTGACCGTCAAGTTTCAAGTTAAAGACACAGCAAAGAGCCAGAGGTCACAGGAGCACGAGAGCAACTGCAAAAGGGGGCTGGAGAGGTCGGGTGCTGTGCCTGCAGCCCTGGGGAACAGGGAGCACTCGTGGATGTCTCATTGCTCTTTACACCACTGGAACATGGCCTGGGGAAAGAGGAGCGCTTTGCTAAGAGATACGTGCCCTGTTCTCTGACCCTGCCTCATCTTTCAGCTTTACCCAGAGGGCATCCCAGAGGAGCAGCTAAAGGAGCTTGGGCTGTTGGCCCAGTACTACACCGCAGAGGAGATCAGCACGTGGATGGTGACATCTAGTGACACCCTCTTAGCCCTGTTCAACCCCATATACGACACGTGGAAAGTTCCCCAGGTAAAAGGGTAAAGAGGCAGACAGGGCAGCAGCTGTTGTGGGGGAATGTGCTGGGCTCCAGGGGCAGTAACTGGCCCAGCACCAAGGAATGGATCCCAAACAGATCCAGAACAGGGGCAGACCCTCAAAGCAGGAAAAAGCCCCCTTGATTCTCTATGAGATTTGCAGACGCTGCAAGTGTTCCCATTACACGAGATGAAAATGCACTGAGTGCCCTAGGAGGGAGCACGGGGGGCAAGGAGGAACCCAGGGGAGCAACCGAGCGCCCTGCAGCCACGCAGGGACAGAGCACCAGGAGTGATGGCCTTGTCCGGACTCACCCCACCTTTCCAACGGCGTGTCCCAGGCCCGGCAGCTCGTCACCAGGTATCTGGATCTCGGCGGCGACTTAACCGGGCCCGTGCTGCAGACTATCGGCGGCAGGAACCTGTGTAACCTGGACGAGGAGCACATCAGCTGCATAACTCCAGAAGCGATCGGGTGAGCGGCCGTGCGGGACCGGAGCGCCCGGCTCTGCAGGGAAGCGGGCAGGGGCCGGGCTGCCACCTCTGCCCAGGCTCCACGGCAGCCCACACTCCTGGCCCCCTCGCACACTGTCCCTCGCCACCCCACAGCAGCGCAGGGGTCTTCGCTGGAGGTTGTCCCAGCTCTAACCTGTGGCCTTCCCTTCCCCCAGGTGTGCTGGTCCATTAGACATTTCTTCTTGTTCCCAAGCCAAAAAGAACCAGCTCTACTCAAAAGCCCAGCAGGCCTTTGCAGGCCAGGCTGGCACCCCAGCATATTATTCCCTGATTCAACCATACCTGGGTAAGTGTCTCAGCCTTTGCCCCGCTCCCCTTCCCCATAACATCTTCCTCTGCCAGAAGGTTTTACACAAATGTGGGACCTCTAAGACTCACCCAAACCCATCCCTGAGCTTTGAAATGCTGCCACATCAGCCTTGCCTAAGTGCCCTACGTGCTTTCTTTAAGGTGGAGCTCCAGCAAAAGACCTGAAAGACTTGGCTAAAACTGGCATTGCCATGGACATCGACACGTTTACTGCCCTAAATCCTGAGGAACTGCAGGTACGTTCCTCGGTGCACTGTTCCTCCAGGCTCCTGCCCAGTCTGGCAGGGGCAGCTGGGAGGATGAACACCGTTGGAAATGTGTTGCAGAAACTCACTGTCATGGATGTGAAGAATCTGCTCGGGATCAACCTCCCTGATCTGAAGCTGGTAGAAAACGTGCCTGCTGTGATCAGCTGGATCAGGAGACAGGACCAGTGGGAGCTGGACCATATCCTGGGGATCGGCCTGCAAGGGGGGATCGTGAAGCCCAGCCCCACGGGCTCTGTCACCTCCGCTACCTTCACCCTCTCGGCCACCATTGTCCCCACAACAGCTGTCCTGGCCACCACCGCCCTCCCCACTGGCACCACCACCAACAGCCACACTGCTCTGGGTTCCAGTAGCAGCACCCATGTGTCCCCCACCCCAAGCACCATCACCTCGACCCCGCCACATGCTCACAGCTCCCTCTCCAGCACTGGTGGGAGCCCCGCTATCACCTCCAGGTTCACAACCCGACCTGCTCCAGTCCCTAGCTCCACCAGCCCGTGCGCTGTCCACCCGGCCACCACCTCAATGACAACCAAGTCCCCAGCTAGTGCCCTCCTCACCACCAGCCTTACCGCTGTGCAGCCCAGCCCCGTCTCTGCCAGCCTCCTTCCCCACCCTGCTCTCACTGGTGGTACCACCACTGCTCCAAGCGCAGCTACAAACCCATGGGCAGTCACCACCTACAATACCAGTACCCCAGCGGTGTCCATTAACCCTCCAGCACCTGGGGGTACCACCAGCCCAGTCCCTTCTACCCTGAACACCACCACACCAATGCCCGCTGTCACCACAACCTCAAACATCACTTCCCCAAACCCCACTCCGATTCCCAGAACCTCCGTCTCCACTCAAAAAAGCGCCACCTCCTCGACCGTCAAGACGACGGCGTTGACTCACCAGACTGAAGCCTCTCCCCCATTTCTCAGCACCTCTTCCACCACAACCAGCAGTGAGACCACTAAGAAAAAACCCACCAACGTGCCAGATCCACAGAACCAAACGCCTGTGGGATACATCAACCTGTCACCTGAGGCTGGTAAGTTGGTATTTACAGCAGGGTGCAGGGTCTGGGCAATGTCATGCAGGACAGAAAACGGTTGTTTTTCTAGCTTTCTCCAGGGTACCTGACCCCCAAAGTAACCCTACGTTTACCCAGATGATTTAACTCATTCTCCTCGCTGTCCCCCATCTAGGCTCAGGGTCCAGGCTCTCCTCCTGCTCACTGCACATATTCACTGCCGCGCTGGGGATGTCACTGCTGCAAGGGCTTCTCTGACCACACCACCACCTGCAGGCTCACGCTCACCAGACCCCTCCGTTCTCACCATCTTCCAAAATATCAGTGCTGGAAAATTCCCTGCTGAAAGGCAGAAGGCCAGGAAAGGAATGAAGTTTGTCAATTCTAGATCAAAAGGGAATTTGAATACTTTTTAGAGCTAGGTATGAAGGAAGGATAGGTATTTTTCCAAACCACATAAGCCCAACTCAAAATAAAGCAATATGATTAGAGATGCTAGTTTCCTGTTAAAATAATTAAGACCTTTTCAACACTCAGAGGTCTTTTACTTAGTTGAGATTGATCCTACTATAGGTATAGCAGGATCTTATTCACATTAAATCCTCAAGGTCTAATTTGTATGAGATCCAAGATCTCAGGATGAGATCCAAGAAAAAAAATAAAACAAAAAAAGGTGTTTAGCAGTTAGTTGCTCTATACAATACAATTCTCAGTAACATTGATTGGTCCAGCACATTAATGCTGACAGGAGGCCTGGCTGGGCTAGCTTTACTCCGATGGAGTGGCATTTTACCTCTAAGCAATCCCACTGGGGCTTGAAATCAATGTGACTATTCAGGGATCCAAGTTACTGGCCGCAACAGGAGAAGCAGCAACAGAATCTGACAGCTCAATCAGAAATCCATTGATTTATGAACTTCCAAGTGTCTGACGGGGATCTGTTCACACTGTGCTGAATCTAGTTAAAGGGAAGATTAATTGAAGACAGTGCTTACTGATTACTGTTGTCATGCTATACAATAAAACATCAATCAAGATTGTGTTTTCCTTTTTCTTTATCCATGATATTCTTTATTGTGTGAGATTTCTAACAAGGGAATTGAATGTTGGGAAATATTGCTAAAAATGCACAACTTCAAGTTGTTCAACTGCCTTACTTATACTGGGTGATCTCCCAGCCTAACTCCTGCCCCAGCACTGCAGCAATGACTTCTAACTAGTCAGGCCCTGCAATCATCAGTCTTTCTCCAACTTCTGGAGTTAAGTTTACTCCGTTTGGATGCAGGACGCAGTGAAGTGTCACCAGCCATCCAGGAGCCTGCAATGAAGGACGGAGCACTCTTCTTTCTGTAAACCATAGCTTAAATGAACATTTAAAGCATCTTTGAAGTCAAGCTCTCCTCTCGGAGAGAAAGAAAAGGTATTTCAGAAGCTGGATTCTGACAAAGCACAGCTTGCCTGTCATACAAAGTCCATGCATGCTCCCCATAAATATGCTGAAAAGGCTTCAACCCCTAAGCTTAAATAACCAACACCAAAGAAAAGTGGCTGTCATACCTGGAGTTCCTGGCAGGTACACGGGGTCCCTGACCATTTAATTTTGCCCAATACTTGCAGACACCGAGTCACGGGTGAGCAAAGAGAAGACAACAGCAGCTCATCATTTTGCTTTTGGCATTTTTTACTCAATTCCACTATTTCTTTACAAACAGCTGGAAAATTTCACTCCCACTGGCAGAGTAGAGATTAGACTCTGAGAAATGCAATCATAAACATGCAAAAGAGCCAATTTGCTCACCCTTAACCCACCCCCCCAGGGTTATGCAGTAGAATATGGACATGGGTTGTGCTGCAGTAATGTGACTGAGCCTTATGCAAGCATTAGGTTTGCATTACAGAATGCAAACAAGAAAACACCTGCTCTGCAGAGTCTGAGATCTTCCCTTCGGAAAAAATACCCTGAAAAGTGATTTGAAAAAGAAAAGTGCCTTAAAATGAACCCTAGGCTCCATAGCAGTTGCCTGCTACCCTGAGCATCCTCCCCAGTCCCACGAGCCTGGGACTCCCGACAGGCCTCAGAGCAAGTCACAGGCTGGTGCCCCTCCTCGTGCTTTCTCCCGAGGGAAGATTTTCAAGAGAAGATGAACATCATCAGGAAACTGAGAAGCAGAGCGGGCAGGAGGTGGAAGACCATGGCCACGGCACCCAGGGGAGCTGATGATGGTGCTGGAGGAAAAAGAGAGGGTGTCAGTGCACAGAATCCTACAAGTGAATCATTCCCCCGTTGGGGGAGATCATCCTCTTACCCCTTATGCAGGGAAGACCTTTGGCTTCCTGACCACAAAATATCCTAATTCACAACAGGATCTCCCAGCCACATCCAAATCTGACACACGTGGGAGCAGTGCTCACTCAGAGGAGATATTTGGGTAGTGAGGATGGATGTTCCCGGTGGGATTACAGAATTGCCTTTCTTCTCGGACCCAGAGTGTGCTGCAAGGCTCAAGAGTCCTCAGCAGAACTCGCTGCCCCTCCGGCAGGAGGGGAGGGGAAGAGACGAGCACGACCCAGTGCATTTCAGAGGGGCTGGGTGGACATGTGGTGTCAAGTGCCACTCATGTGGTGTCAAGTGCCACTCAAGGGCTCCACAGCAGCCCAGAGCCACCCTTTCTCCTTCCTCTGAAGGAGGACTGGCCAGCAGGACTCTGGGACCATGTCCCAGGGCAGCACCAGAGCTGGCTGGCAGCACTGCTCAATGTAACTGCCTGCTTGACACAACTGTGACTGGCTCTGCTTTCCAGGCAGCTACCTCGGCTTGCTATAAGTTCTATAAGTTCCCTTATAGAAATGACCAAAAACCACCTCACTCCCCCAGGGCACTTTTTCTCCTTGCTGTAACCCAAAAATCAATATTTAAGGCAGGCAATCAGAAGATGTCATGTACTACATACTCTGAAACTTGGGCGTGACAAAATTGATGTAACCTTCCGGTGTTCCCCCAGAGAGCCCAATATTCAGTTTGTCCAGGTCGGATTGTTTCTGGCTTTGAATCCATTCCCTGACAGGTGATTCGTACTGCACAGTCTTCAGTTGGCTGAGATTCACTCCCAGCAAGTCCTTTACTTCAGTAGGTGTCAGGTCCTTAAATAAATAAATAAATAAATAAATAAATAAATAAATAAAGGTAAGGCTTCTCTCAAAGTTTATTTCTGTGTACTCTAATGACAAGGCCAGGCTAGAGGACACTGAATTAAAACTAGAATCATGCTGCCCCTGCCCATACTACCAGACCTCCAGTTGTGGCCTTTCCCAAAGGTCTGCATTGTATTTGCATTGTAGTCTGCATCTCCTTTACATCGATGAGCAACACGAGCAGAAATAACCAGCTAGCATGAGACAAATGCATGGAATGAAACACTCACCAGCAAAGAATCTTTCCTTAACTTTTGGAACGTTTCAATATCCATGTTCACTCGGTCCTTGCCTAGAGCTTTGAGATCTATACCAGGAGCACCCCCTAGGATCAAAGAAAGAAAGTACATCAAGGCATGGAGAACAGTCCTCAGAAGAGGACTGTATAGGCTGCAGTTAGAGGATGCTTTCATGCAATCTCCAAAGTTTATTAGCCCAGGGCTCCTAATAAAGTGTGTTTTAACTAGGAGGAGAAAAAACAAACAAAAACTACAGAGGCTAATTCATTTTGCAGAGAGACATTATCACGTTGGCCACTAAACCAACCTGCATCAATGCCAGACATTAGAATGAATATATCCTATCCATGAAACTCTACTGGTCAACAGAAAAAATGTGTTTTGTGACATTGGGAAGGACTATGGTAAGCCTAAGAACACAATGTAAAGAGAATCTTCTTGCATTAGCAGCTGGATTTACTACAATATCTATCTTACCCAGCCCCAAAACTCTTAGCTTAGTTTTCTCTTTGAGAGTTTGACAATCTGTTTGGAGGATTTTAAGTCGATTTCAGAATCTTTCAAGAATATTTTACACAGCTATAAGTTAGAAAAGATTAAGGCTCTCCTGAACTTTCAACAGGTTGGCTTTGAAAGTTCCTGAAGTTTCAATGGCTTATGACCCCTAAGTCAGCATCTGAATGAGACTCATCTCTTCCCCCTCCTTTTTTTTTTTTCTTTTTTTTTAAACATACCTAGATACGGTTTGATAAGAAGATAATAAGCACGTGAGTTGTGCTGGTCTGAGAAAGCTCGTTTTGCTTTTTTGTACAAAATGTCTTTAGTAGGCTGTGAACAGGCTGAAGGATCGAGAGCTGCTGTTCTGCAGAAAAAAAAATCGAAGATTTAATAAAGTATTTTAATAAAGTTTTGTATTATTATATTTATTTAATGTTTTCAATAAAATATTTGAAAGATGAATATTTTTAACCCATTCTGAATATCTCTCTGAACTTCTCGGCATAGGCTGGGTTACCTTCTCCTCCAGTACTATCCTGGACATTCCCCAATGGATAGATGAGGTATAGGAAAAATCTAAATGAATAAATAATGGCTCAGTCTCTCGAGCAAAATATTATATCCGCTAATCTATCATGACTCAGACAGCACATAACAAGCCTGCGTGTTCGTAAAGACAAAGGATTATATTAATTTTATTTAGCCCTCTTTCAAAGGAAGATGAATTAATTTTAATTAACTCTTTCACATGCGCATGGATAAAAACATGCGCACAGACCATTACCATTGCCAGCTGAGATATATTAAAGAAAATAGGCCTGCAAATCTGAGCCCTTGCTGGTAAGACTAAAAATGACTATTAAACTGGATGTGCAAAAAATACTGAAGTTGCTTCCTAGATCTCCTGCCACCAGCTGGAGAGAAAAGGAATCTGCAAGCCCTGATGAGCAGGTTCAAGGGACAAGGAGTGTCAGGTTCTGGACTCACTTCAAACTGTCAGCGTCTATCGTGTTCAGCTCAGTTGCATTTAGGAGGCACACATATGTCGCACCAATTGCGTTCAGGGCAGGGGTGGTCAAACGATTTCCCGAGGAAACATATCGGTTAATCATTGCAGCAGCCTGAAAACATATATATAATATCATTTTTAAAGTTAACTTGAATCCAAATTTATTTTAATCCTCAAAAGAGAAACAAATGCAATAATAACATTCAAAGTTAATTTTCCTGGATACCAAGGATGGGCCAATCATCTTTGAACCCACTAAGCTAGTCCTAAACCAGCAGCTCCCAAAACAGGAAGCAAACATAGGCAGGAAAGCAAATCCCAATACCCACCAGTGCAGGAGGGGGCTGATTCTGTAGCAAGGCAGCCAGTTGTTCAGCTGAATTTATCTTCCATTTGCTAATGTCATCAAGGGTCATCAAAGAAATGAGAGGCCCCAGTTCGGAGAGCAGACTTTCAGGATATCCATCAGGATATGTCTGTGGAAAAACTATTGTTATTACTGTGGAAATTCATGATCGTGTCCGTGATATAAAAAGTCTGCAAGGAACAGTAAATCAGTAAATCAAAGCCAATGAGAATATATGAGCATGTCTACTCTTTTCAGGCATGCCTACACTAACAGGCAGGGAAAATTGTCATATTAAGAAAAACATTTTCACAGTAAAGGTGGTCAGACATTGGAACTGAGGAGCTCAGAGAGACAGTAAAGTCTCCGTCCTTGGAGATACTCAACTGGCAAGGCTCCTGAGCAACCTCTACATTCTTCAACACGGCATTACCTCATCCAGATGATTCTTCAGCACAGCTAACTGCTCAACAGTGAAGGGGTAGTTCAGTATCTTAGAGAGGTGCTGAGCCAGAGAGACGTTCTTCAAGCAAACGCGTAACTGCTCGGGGGAGTAGTAAAGAGGCATTGACTCATCATCAATAACTTTTTGTGTTATTTTCAAGTCAGGTGGGCATTCTGTTGAAGCAAGAATCAAATGCGCTTGGCATTACATTCTTTTGCTATGTTCTACATACACACTTAAGCTTTGGATGTTCCCTTGCTCAAGATGGACAAGGGAGGACTTACAGTTCCACCCTCCTCCTGGGCAACCTCCCAGTAAGTTTCATAGCTCAAGCCAGACATGTTCAGATAAGCACAAGAACTAGAGCCAACCATGGCATGAAGGGAACCCTGCCATTACGGGTGAGCAAAAGCTCTCATACCAGCAGCACGTTTATGTCGAGAAGGCAGGAGTTCCTCGGTGATGACGGCCAGCTGTTCCCTCGACAGAGATGAATCATGGGCAAAGTTTTTCAGCCAAAGGGTTAAAACACCCTGCAAAAAAAGCTTTTCATCAGAAAATGTTGCGAATCCTGGGATTGCACCTGCAGAGCAAGCTGCTACTCAAACAGTCAAGAAAGCTTACTGGTGAAGTACTAAGGGCAGCAGACCACCTGCTATAAATGTAGAGACCTTTCCCTGGTGAGCTAAAGGCAAATTTCTAAATGCTTAAACTCGATCATATTTCACACTCCAAAAATGATTTTCTCCCCACAAAGCACTGTGCAAAGTTACCTCTGGTGCTCTTTGAATAGTTTCAGAAAGTGAGTGATCCAGATCAGCAGCTTCCAGATTTCTAGCTTGATCAACCCTGACCTCTCATAGCCCATCTGGCACCTATGGCACCAGGCTTATCAGCATGTCTTCAATTATCTGCTGAACAAATCCCCTCATCTGCATGGAACACACTTGGGATCCACTAACCTAGAAACTAGGCTCTTTCCAAACTGCAGGACCTAATTCCCAAACTCCCCACCTTCCTATTTGTAACCCACCTTGGGGATCTTCTGCAAGATGCTGTGACCAAACACAGGAATCAATCCACTGAGTTCATTCAAGGTAGAAGCTGACCATGCTGAAGGAGGCCTGAATACAAAATTGCAGTCAAGCTAAAGAAGTTCAAATAAAACAATGTAAAAGGCCCACTGTTCATTCAAAACCAACAAAATATTTAAGGTTTTGGTTGGCTGTAGTTCATTCAGGTTCTAAAAGGACAAGGTCTTTCTTTTATCTGATTTTACTCATACCCAGAAGAGAAAAAAAAAATAACATACCCATATTCAGTGTTTTCACTGCTGATAACACTCCTTATCGCCTCCTCTTGTTCAGGCAGGAAAGATTCACACTGGCTTAATTGCTTCAGCAAAATTCCACCAGAATTTCTAATATATTCTCCACTCAGGTCACAGACCAGACGACCCAGAACCTCTGCATTTTCCTCATTTACTCGTGTGCCAGAAATTTTCTACAGTAATGCAAAATAGAGATGTTAAACAGACCTGTCTGCCACTGTAGGAAGGAGCACTGCATTTCTGCTGGCATTGGACAACCCCAAGTTCTCACCCGCCTAGCGCAAGGATGTCCCCTTGACCACATACCAAACACGCTAACGCTTCCAACAGAAGCTGTTTCCGCTGGGAGGACTCTCTTTGCAGAACATCAAGATTCGCTTTCCCAATATTAGTGAAGTATTGCCAACAACTTCCTGTCGTTGCGTAGTCTGAAGGACTAGAAA
>JAVCKT010025986.1:0-10134 GCA_032273925.1 Rhynchotus rufescens
CGAAGAGAAGGTGAGGATGGAAAAGGAGTCCCTAATTGCTGCATGAAAGATATATCCCCTTCTGATTTCATTCTAATGATACATATTGCTAAAAGTCACAGCTATGCCTGGCTGTCAGGGATACCATTTAGTAATACCCTCTGGCCCCCCCTCTCTCTCCACAGCATGAAATTATTTCCAATCTTATTGGATTGTTTTTTAATGTAGAAGTCATGCTGAAACCTCCGTGACTTTGGACAAGGTTTATCACTTGCGATTACATCCCCCAGCCTTGGAAGTGGCCTGCCCTGTGGGACAGCGGAAATTTCCTCCTGCCACCTGGTGTTTGCTGCCATGATTGCAAACATCACGTGAGCTGTTGCTCAAAATCAGGACCAATGCAATTTGCCGCACAGCTTTTAACCTCTTCACTAGCCCAAACTCTCAGCCAGGTGCAGGGCATTGCCAGGCCACCCTAGCTGGACACCTGGCTCCAGAGCACATGTGAGCCTGTGTGACTGTGACCGACTCCTCTGCTCCCAGGCTTCCAGCTTCTCTTCACTCATGGAAATCAGCTCCCCATGCCTGGTGGCTCAGGGGAAGATTTTGATGCAAAGTCAATGCTCAGTTCAGGAAGCCTTGGCACCCTTGAGCCCCTTGTATTACTGCTGCTCATTGGACAGGATTTTCAAATTCCTCTCTCTGGAACAAAACAGCACGAGTGTTTGTTTTGTATCCCAAATAAGCATACAAGGAAAGAAAGGAAGAAAGCATTAATAGTTTCATATATTCAGAAGGGAAATGAAAGAATATTCATGACAGTCAGCAGAAGAGAAGCAATTTACCCTGGATATACCTAAAAGAAAGAGAACAGGCTTAGAAGCCAAACAAATCAAAGCCCAGCAGTTTTGCAGAATAGCTATATGACATTGGAAAGGGCCTTTAGAACCCTTTTTACCCTTTACTGAAGGGTGCCTCCAGCAGCCTTTACTGAAACCATAGTTTCAGTAATATAATGATAACACTTCCCAGTGGTATTTTAAGTCTTCCCACACTCCTAAGCATCAGAACATTCTCTCTCACCATGACATTAGATTATTTTTCAAAATGCTGTCAATAAGATTAAGAAGTTTAATCTCTGGGTTGGTTATTCTGTAATGTAGCTTTCTCACAATCTCATTCTAAAATATTTGATAGAAACACTAGGAGGAAGAGAGAGATAAGCACCTAACTGCAGTCTGTGTTGCTATTCTATGTTCCTTTGCTTTCAGGAACTTAGAGGGAAGAAGGTTAATATTAAATGTTAAATATTAGTTATTTTAATCAGTAATAAATATCTAGAAATGCAATTTTAGAAATACAGATAAAAGAAAAAGTCTCAGTATAACATTCTTTGTTTTCTTTTCTGCCCAAAAGATACCTCTCTTTTAAAAAAGTCACCATCAAAGGCAATGAATACCACTGGTCATACCTTAATCTTTATATGCTAAAAAGCACCATTAAAGCATTATAACAAATAAACTCTAAGTGAGGCCTTGTGGAAGCCATTACTCATGCATTTGGAAAGTTGGTATGCAAGTTAAGTAAGTTAATTTAGAAGCACATTCACAAGTAAACATAACTAATGTTGTAACACTTTATACTAGTGCTTGGGGTGATGGATTGTGGCAGCCCAAGGTGGAATACCTCTGTTTCACTGTGTTAGCACTGGCTGATGCCCAGAAAAGTCATCTCTGGCTAGCGCTTCTGGTTTACCCAGTTAATATGGAAGGGTAACTTGGTCTTTTATATTTGCTTAAGATACTTGCATTGAAGAATTATTGTCCTCACGTTTAAAGACTAAATATTGATGAGATAGATACACTTTGATTCAAAATAAGCAGTTGAGGGAGGGTAAACAAAATATTCAGACAATTCAAATCTTTTACAGTTGATTCTGTAGCAGCAACAACACAGAGGGTTTCTTGCATGGCAGGGTAATTGAAAATAACCACATAGCTTTCGTTTTAAAATTCTGTAATTTATTCACTCAGTGATAACTGAAGCAATTCTGTATTGGTTTAATTAAATCATATACTTCATAACCACTTTGTAGTACTTCTTCTCAGATGACAAATCAGTGATAGATCCGTACCCTGCTTCAGTAATCACCGGTTATCCATGTGCAACGATTTCTAGTAAAGAATAAAACCTTGAGGCAATTGAATAAAGCAGAGTAAAATATGGAAATAATTACAGCAATTCAAAAATTTTCTTTTCCTTTGTCTTTTGGCAAAAATCAAACATAGTAGATAACATCTGCTGCTCTACATAATGACAGTTCTGCCTTAATAAGGACATAAAATTTACTCATCTTCTACTTCCTTTCTATTTCTAGAAAAGATACATTATTTCCTAATAACAAAAGGGAAAGCCAGGGTTTTGAAAAAAGTTCATCAGTCCATCTTACTATATTCTTTGCCATAGCTGGTCTGTGGCTTCCCCCTGAAATATTTTCATTTATATCCATCAAAACCTTCTTGAGTTTTATAGATGGTGCCATCCTTCCTGCCCTACTTCATCTATAAACCTCAGCTCCGACTATGTCCAAAGTCCCAAGACTTTGCCTGTCTGTCATTTAGTGGCATAATCTATATATGTTATTAGAGGTTGGCATAGTCTAAAACTTGAAGCATACTGAGATTTGAAGCTCTCTTACATGATCTGCTGCAGGGGCGTGGTGAAGCAGATCAGGGCAAGAATGAGGTTGTGAGGGTGAGCATTAGAAGAACAAAAATGGAAAATGTCCAATTAAAAGAAGGGGAAGGCAAAACATGCCAGTACTGGCAGGAATATTTCTATCAATAAGGATTTTTATCACCTGAAGCATGCGTATTAGAAAGACCTTTCTTGACAATACTTTTATAGGTGGTAAGAGATGGAAAATACCTTTTTCTGCTGTAACAACATCCTCTGAAGTGAGACAGTACTACAGCATATGGCTCATTCCACAGAAAGACTTAAGGAAAAAACAAGCCTAATTTACTTGTTGAAAAAAAATCTGGGGATTTTATTTCCACTGATACTACAAAGTTCTTAACACTGTTTGGTATAATAATCTTTGAGTCTTGCAAGTAAACTTGGGATGAAAAGTGTTTCTTTGTTCCCTAAAATATCAAAGGAACCAATATGTTCCTTCCTCATGCCAATACTTATAACAATCATTAAGTCAGCACAATAGGTTCTGGGCTTTCATGTCCTTTGCAATGGTGGTACATACACAAAATACTATTATTGTTATTATGAATATTACTATTTTTAGGAATGCTGTACTCTGACTACAGTAAGCCTATGAAATAGTAAACATTTGATCAACAGCTCAGCTACTGAAAGGTCTCTTTGGGGAATTTTTTCTCAAAGCAACATGCAAGACAAGTGTGTGGCAAGGCGAATAAAGGGAAAATTGTCAGTTGAAAAAAGAAAAGACAGAACAGGTCCATTCTGGTCCTTTCATTCATCTTATGCTATGTTGTCCTGTTGGATTTGTTGAGACCAGAACCAAGTACCTGAAATAATCTAGTCTTTCTGGGAGCCTATAAATTTCCTTGGGATTAAATTCTACCAAGGAAAAAATATCTAGCAGCTGCAATTTTATTTTAAATATTCTTAGCTGTGGTTATAATTGAAAAGAAAATAAGTAAAATTACCAATGCATATTGTCTTATTCTCCAGTGTTCTGTAAAAGCAGATTTCTCCAGGACTTTTTTTCTGATGGAAAACCAAAAACATTATCTCAACTCTATTCTGATTTAATCTGATTTTATTTGTATTTATATTTGTACTATTGGCATGAAGAAAACTGGATCTGGAACTTCTAAAGTTTTCTGGAATGTTCTAGTTTAAAGCTAGATGCTTATGATTATTATTAACATTACAAATATATCCTCAGATCTAACCTGTCCCACTTATCTGTAACAGTAAAAATAGTTGCTTTTGATACTTCACCTTTTTTTTTTCTTTGCATTCATATTATTTTATAGACAGAGAAACTGTCTCCCAGAGGGGCTGAGATGTCATTAGGTGCAAAAGAAATCAATGAAATTGAAATCAGTTGTTTCAGGTTCTATCTTTAAAGATAATGCTTCATTTTAGATAAAACCACTGAAATTGCGAGCACCACAAAATCATAAAGATCATTAGCTTAGTCCTGAGTGCATAATACAAACCCTTCAATTCTCACACATACATGATTATACTTGATATGTCTAACTAGTGAATCAGTACATTGAAATATCTTGAATGATTACATAATTTAGTTCCAAAAAGGCTGACATTGCAAATACTCTTTTGACATCAGTGAATATTTCATCTGCATAATCCCTCAGGGATGACGAACAGTGAAAGCTGATATTCCAAATACACAGCATCAGCCCATGAAAATCACAGCCCTGAGATAAAGTGAAGGTCAGTGAAAGTGCAAGTATTGCCCAGATGTAAGTCCCTGGAATACTTGACTGAAGTATCATATAAACATTTTCTTGTGATCCTCACTAGAAGTTAGGCACTGATATGCTGAATCCATCCCAGTTCTTTCCAGTGCTTGCTGTTACAAGAGCTCATGTGCATGTGTGTGGCCATTACTACAGATGTTTAGAAAATCAGTTCATCGAGGGTAGATGAATTGAGAAAAGCTATTTGTTCTTTATGTTTATTATTAATCATTATCATCTTAAATCAAGGTACAAGGTACTCAGTGGTCTATGATACAACATGGGTTTTGACTGAGTACTTTTTTTGCCTCTTCATTTACTGCAGATATTTTCTGCCTCAAAATATTATTTCCATACGCCACTCTATTTCGTATTGCTTTGGTAAGTGTTTGTTGGCTGAACATAATGGAACGGTAACGTTGGCCAAACATAACTACCTTAACTAGAAATGAAGACACCAGCTATCACTGGCTGCTAACTCTCACAGAGCTGACGTGAGTTTGAAACACTGATTGGCAATTAAATGCCTCAAATTCGCAAATGGCTTTCTTCATGTAATGTAAATGACCTGGGTGCGGTAAAGAAATATTGATTTAAAAAATCAAGCCAATTCACTGCTTCCTCTTGAAAAATTAAACAAAAATACAGGACATACTAAACTACAAACAGCAATGAGTGACTGGCAGCTTTCTTTGGATGCCAAAAAAAAAAAAAAAAAAGGCATATTAACATGAGCAGTGAAGAAACAAGGCAAAACCTACATGTTTGTGTTTGTAGAGTCATCCATTTAATTAATCATGTCCATTTATAATGTAATTTAGCTGCTACTCTGGTTGATAAATACTACACACAACTTTTCACAGGAGCTTTTTCAGGCCAGGACAAACTCATGCACTGAATGTGAGGTTCCTATAATTAAATTTCTTCATGTTTACCTTCAGGCTTGCCATTATTTTACACATAACACAGAACTCATCCACGTATCCCTGTTTCTGATAATATCCCAGGTCTGGCATTGGGTTAGGAAAGAAGCCAAAGAGAAAGCTTATTCTCGATGGGTCTGTCAGCAAGACGGATGCCTTACTAAGATGCATTGTAGCTTAGCACAGCTCACTCTCTACATAACCTCATAAAAGTTCCTTCCTGTTCACCTGCTTGACACAATGCAGACTCACACAGCAATAGAAAAGAAAATACAATAAGCCTTAAGTGTCTCAGCAGAGAGATACACAAACTGTTCATCAATTTGTGGTTACTGCAGACCACAGTGCTATAAGCAACAGAAGAATGTAGGCCTTCTGCTGGTTGTTAACACAGTCCTTTAATACCATTCTACAAAATTGGTACAAGAGAAGGGCAAGTGCAAAGTCCTTCACTTGGGGAGGAATAACCCCAGGAACCAGTCCAGGCTGGGGAGTGATCTTCTGCAGAGCAGCTCTGCAGAGAAGGACCTGGGTGTCACAGTGAACAGGTTGACCATGAGGCAGCAATGTGACCTTGTGTTGGCCAAAAAGGCCAACAGGATCCTGGGGTGCATTAAGAAGAGTATCTCCAGCAGGTCAAGAGAGGTGATGTCCCCCCTTTTACTCAGCTCTGGTAAGGCCACATCCGGAGTACTGTGTTCAGTGCTGGGCTCCCCAGGACAAGAGGGATGTGGAACTACAGGAGAGAGCCCAGCGCAGGGCTATAAGGAGGATGATCAGGGGCCTGGAACATCTGCCTTATGAGGAAAGGCACAGAGAGCTGGGCCTGTTCAACCTGAAGAAAAGAAGGCTGAGAGGGGATCTAATATCATATACATATGTATATCATATACACTGATACTGTAAGGTATATATACTATACCTTACAGGAGGGAGTGAGGAGAATGAGGTCAGTCTCATTTCAGTGGTGGCCAGCAACAGGACAAGAGGAAACAGCCACAAACTTAAGCATCAAAAGTTTCACAGGAACTTAAGGAGAAATTTCTTGACAGGAGAACGGAGCATTGGAATAGGCTGCCAAGAGAGTTTGTGGAGTCTCCTCTCTAGAGATCTTCAAAATCCGCTTGGATGCAGTCCTGTGCCCCGTGCTCTAGGTGACCCTGTGTGTGTGGGAGGACTGGACTAGATGATCTCTAAAGGTCCCTTACAACCTTAATGATTCTGTGATTCTATGCTGGTGATCCCTACCTTATAGACTACACAAAGAAACTAAAACCCAGGTCACCTAAAGAATCAAAATAACTAACTTTTCTTGATTTCCTTTGAGTCACACAGGCAATTGTTACTAGAACAGAAAATCCAGAGTACAGACCAGGATCTTGATCACTGTCATCTAGCATTTAATCCAATTATTCTTCCTATTTACACAGTACTTTCACTCCACTGCATACAATAGAACATTAGAATGTAATTTCAGGAGCCTAGTAGCCAATTACCAGGATGTATCCAGATTCATGGAGATCCTATAAGGCTCTTAAAATGCATCTTTTGAAACTGCAGCCTGCCCTAGAAAAGGCTGTACTGTAATCTCCATGTGCTGTCAGAACAGATCGGTCAAGAGCAGAAGTTCAGGCTCCTGGCCTACCACAAGGGACAAGGGAATAAACACTTGTCCCTTTTCACTAATCAACCACCCCCCAGCAGGCATCTGGCAATGGAAGCAGCATTCCTAAAGGCAATCTATAAAAAGATTACTTGCTATTAAGGAAATCCAGTAGTGTCTTAGGTAAGCAAGTGCTCCTCAGACAAAGATGCTGAAGTCAAATCCCGTAGTTTCATCTGGGACTCATTAGGCAAAAAAATAATCCAATGGAAATGGTTGCTTACAAATTACCAGAACAGTCTGCTCTGCCTGAGACAGTTTATAAGCCAGCCAGATATTTTTGTGGCTTTGTGTGATTTACTGCAGCATGTTGCCACTAAGAGGTTTTGATGCAGTGCATATCTGAACAAAGGTATTATCTGTTATTATCCTGACAAAACGAGTCCTGAATCATAGAAATAATTTTTGGTGTGTCATGTCTATCTCTAGTTCAGAGGTGACTTTCTTAAACACAGATATAAATAGCAGAGAGGCAAGTCTCTTCCTCTTACATGCTTTTTTGCAGGTAGAAAGCCTTACATTAATTCATAGATCCCCTAGTGTTAGGCTTGCTTTGACATGCTGCTTAAGAATCACTCTCTACTAATTAGCACTATGTTCAATAAAAGGTACAATTTATCAGCTGACAGGCAGCATTAATTTGATGACACCATGAGAATACTTATGAAATTAAATTACTCTCCATACTGGTTAAAAAAAATACAAACAATAGGTTATGATATTAGACAGCATGCATGTGGGAGAGTTTTCCCTCAAATTTTCTCAAGAAAAGAACCTTACAGCATTTCAGGAAGTTATCTCTCTCTCTTTGGGCTAAATGAAATACAAATATAATTATGGGGTGAAGGTTACAAGGCAGTACTCTGATATTTTTACTGGGTGGGATGTTTAATGGCCCTGGAAAGCTATAACAACATACAGCTAGGTCTCTAAGCCAAAAATAGTCCAGATACAGCCATGAAAAAGTCATTATCTGGTGAAGGTTCAGTAAGACAAATTTGGACGGCACTGCCTATAAAAAAAAAGCACTGCCTATAAAACTGGTAGGTACAGAGCTGTCATCATCTGTCATCCAGAAAAGTAACTAGGTGAAAGAGAAATTCAAAGGCCTCTTCTGTGCACTTGACAGTCCCAGAACATGATAAGTAGGATAAGTAGGAAGATATGATCTAGAGCAAAGAGTGCGGAAAGGATTGACCAGCAGAAGCAATGGGTTTGGGATAGCGAGGACTTCTAGGGGTGAATTTGAGGCAACATCTAATGCAAAGGACAAATGGGATAGGATATAGGGAACATTTGTCATGAATTCTGTTCTTGCAAATCCATTCAAACAGTGAGCCTTAATGCTGAACAGCAAGCCTGACTATTCAAACCAGAGATTCAGAGACACTCTGTGTAGTATATACACAGCATGGCAAATAACCCCAGAATGAGCATAAGCTCAAGACCATGCGTCAAGATGTACTAATAATTGCCAAATGATACCACCACCGCCAGAAAAAATGCTTCAGCAACAACTATACGATATCTCCTTTCCTTTAGGGGGTGTACAAAATAACGCAAGCAACCCAACGAGCAGAAGGGATTTGTTTCATAGCTGTTAGAACTTGCCTCTCACATGAAGGAGATAATCTCCCAAGATTTACTCCTACTACGGGATATTCCAATCATTCCATGGATTTCAGGATTAGTCGTATCTAAGATACGGATTTCTAGCTATTTTGAAATGTCAGGAGTGAGAACTCTCATAATTAACTGCTTGTGAGTTCAGTTCTAAAAGGCTTGAACTCACTGAGTATTTCTCCATATTGTAGTGCAACAATAAGTGATTGGATAACCTTTTTCCAATCTGGAAGAAATCTGGAGGAAATCAATTTTGAATTTTGCAATACCTTTTAGAGCCTGACTAAATATCCATATGGAAAATCTAGTGTTTGCTTCACCAAGGGCAAATGTTGTACATATCCTTTTATATTTCTTTGTCCTTTTCCAAAAATAAAGACCCTTTGTGTGAGGGTGTTATGTACTCTGATTTCCTTTCTGTTCATGGAGGGCTGGCTGAAGAGGCAGGATAAAGTACTTTCCTTTCACCTCTGCGAACTTGGTGACTTTGTGTTCACATCCTGAATATTGTCTCAAGTGAAATAAGGTTGGAGTTAATATGCACGAGTGATTTTCTATGGACATTTGTTCTTAGCATCCAGCTGGTGAATACAAAAACACCATAGGATTGATCATTTTTGTAAAATAGCAAGTAGGGACCAATCCAGGTAGTTCAGCTATGAATTTGGCTGAAACTGCTAGCAGACTTCTAACCAGGCATCTGGTAGTAACATTTCAGAAATGGGAAAACTGACCTGCTTGATCCTGACTTCAATAGATAGGTACTGTAAGAGTTTCAATGTCTTCCAACTTAGTCATGAAGCAAATCTAGTAGTACACAGATCACCTCCTAGAACTAAGTTGAATGGGACTATAGGTCAAAAGAAAGCAGGTAAAGGACCTAAGTCCCTCAAAGTGCGCTCAAAACTGAACCCAATTTCAATTTTGATTATAAATTGATTTGATTATTAAAGGTAGATTATAAAATGGCAGATATCAAATGTATGTGGAAAATTTAATACACTGTCTTCAAGCAAAGAAGTTATCGTTAGACTGCTAGACTTGGCTGAGAAGGTTTTACCCTGTACCCATTTACCTAAGAAGCTGTGAACCCATGGGTTCAGGGAGAGGTTTGATTTTATTGGAATGATTCATTATATTACAGCACTATGTTCTCTTTGGATATTTGATGTTCATGGTGATGTAATTTTCTTGTTTTGAAATGCCTTTTTTTTTTTCTTTCATTCTACCTGACTCTTTCTGGGGTAGTCATCAGATAAGGAAAAGTTTCTTCTAAAGAAGTACTCTGAGATAAGACAAATTGGCATGGCAGAATCCAAAGATTTCTAAAGCTGAGCATTTAGGAACAAATCCTAGAGACAGGCCAGTTAGATATGACTGACTGTATACAATGCATACAATGTATATAACCTTGACACTACAGGTTTGCATTGCAGCCATTTGTCTTTCTCCTGCAGAGGGGCATTTGCCTGGTGCA